>APFE030359952.1:340906-353795 GCA_000404065.3 Pinus taeda
CAAGACAAGGAACTATGCTCATATTCCTTGTTTCATTTTTTAACGAGCTTGACACAAGACAAGGAACTATGCTCATACTCCTTGTTTCATTTTTTAACGAGGTTGACATAAGACAAGGAACTATCCTCATGGGCCTATTTCATTTTTGAATGAGGTTGACACAGTAAAACAACTATCATCATATTCCTTGTTTTCATTTTTTAATGAGGTTGACATAAGACCAGGAACTATTCTCATACCCTTGGTTTCAATTTTTAATGAGGTTGACACAAGACAAGGAACTATCCCCATTGAGCTATTTCATTTTTTGACGAGGTTGACACAGTAAAATAACTATCCTCATATTCCTTGGTTTCAATTTTTAACAAGGTTGACACAAGACAGGGAACTATCCTCATGGGAGTTGTTTCATTTTTTTAATGAGGTTGACACAAGACCATGAACTGTCCTCGTATCCTTGGTTTCATTTTTTAACGAGGTTGACACAAGACAAGGAACTATTCTCATATCCTTGGTTTCATTTTTTAATGAGGTTGACACAAGACAAGGAACTATCCTCATGGGAGATGTTTCATTTTTTTAATGAGGTTGACACAGTAAAAGAACTATCCTCATATTCCTTGATCATGACCCATATGAGGTCATGACTTCCAAGAGGTTCTCATCTGATGGGAGAACAATGCTATGGAAGGAGAGATCTGGTTCCAATGCCCCCAATACATAATGTACAACATCATGAAATTGATCGTCCGTAGATGTAGGCATGGAACAGGTTTCCACATAATTAACCCGTGGTGGGGATGATACCATTGGTACAAAAGGACCACTTAGGGAAGACAGTTGACTGGAAGCCATATTTGGACGGAGAAATGAAAAGTAGTAAATGGTGACAATTCTACCTTCATGTGGGAAACACATTACTTGAAAGAGTGTTGAAACAATAGCTCCCATGTCATAAACATAATTTAGCCCAAGAATTAAATTGTAATCTAAATGGCCTAGGACTACCATCACATTCAGAGAAATAATTTTTTCTCCCAAAGTAATAAGCAACTAAGGAAGGATCCCTAATGGTTGACTGGTTCCTCTATTAAAAGGCAATAGATTCATGGTAACAGGCACAAGTGATGGTAAACTGAGCACTTGCCAAGTAGTAGAGGAAAGGATACTCATTGATGCACCTTCATCTATAATAGTGTCATATACAATCATATTACAAACCCGTACTATGATCTGGAAAAACACATAAGAAGGAAGATGAAATCCTGGCATTTGATTCCAATCAAAGGAACTGACTAGACTACTTGGAGGGGGTATCGTAAGAAGGGGAGAATTATCCCCTTTAGTTATGAGAATGGGAATATTTTCCTCCTGTCTTGATGGAATAGGAGGATTTCCCCCAAGTTCATTGGAATATGAAGAAACAAAAAGAACCTGAGTGGTATCATATTCACTCTATTTGGGAAAGGTATGATTAACTGAAGTTGAAATCGGGTCAACTATTTCCACAACCTGTTGATTTGGTTCGGATATAGACTCATAGGATTCACTTTCAGAGAGAGTGGGTTTGGCTGGCGGTTGATTTTCGTCAGTCAATTCATCAACTAGTGAACGATTAAGGGAGAGTCTCATGTAACCATATGGAAGTCGTTGTGATGAAGGAGGATGCTTATCCAACATCTTTTTTGGCTTCATCCAAATAGGGACAAAGGAGAATGGGGTGATTCCCTTCACATAACCTACAGGGAAACTTAACTTTGTCCTTCTTTCCATGAACTTTACTACCACTAGTTGATGGTGTGTCACCAACATGATCTTCAGAAGTTGATGACATGGGATGACGTGAACTGGAAGACCATTCTTCTAAGATCTGAGGAATATTAGGACAATTTCAAAGATTATGGTCTCCCACACAAAGTTTGCATGGATATCGAACTTTGTGAGGCATGATAGATGATTTCTTATCAGATGTTACATTCAAAGAATGGTTGGTTGGTTGGCCCTCTGTTGAATTTTCTTCTTCTTCTTCTTCTTCCCTTTCTTCTTCTTCTTAGCCACCTGGTTACTAGTACCAATACTTTCACTAGGCAAAGGGGAAGAAGGGGAGGAAGAAACAACCAAGGAAGAAGGCAGAGGGTCAACATTAGGATCAACTAGAGGTTGATTTTGTCTAGTTGGAGGTGTACGCGATTGTGGAGAAGTCGTGACATTTTGAACCAAGGAGGTTGAAAAAAACCATACTGACAAGCCAATGGTAAATCCCAGTAGGGATAATGTAGCCATATAAGGAGCACCAATATTTTCGAAAGGAGGAAAAGGACTAGGATTCCCGTCAAAAGGAATTGCTTGATCGGTGGACTCTGGATTTGTCACCATATGTTTCAAACTAAGATCAAGTAAGGAATGAGAATGGAGGATATTATCCATAGTCAATTAATTTTATTTTAATCAAAGTAACATAACAAAAAAAAAGATGGATAATCTAGGCAAAAGGTTTACTAACAAACTGTGAACTGCAGAATACCTCCTAGCGAACCAAGAAGTATGGGCAGGAAATCTCCCCAAATACTATGCTCAGTGTATCACAATGTACAAGGCGATTGACTCAATTACCTAAGGATGGATAGCAACCTAGTGTTTTCCTCCCATATATACCCAAAAGTACGTGGAGGCCTAATCTGTATAAGTGTTGTCTAATGCAAAACAATATATTGAGAGCATTCCCATATACTTTATGTACTTTAACACCACCCTATATACTTGAAGGCATGTGGACGAGCAACTATATACTTTCGTACGTGGAATGAGGTATCACACTAGGGATGTATTATAGACAGGTTAGCAACAGTTGCTTTGTTTTATGATGTCAAAACACGTCCCTAGCATAGAACCACTAAATGTTTTTTGTTAGTTGACAATGCTCCATTTGGTAAATTCAGATAAATTTTAAGTTGATCTTATTTATAATTTGCCTTTCAAGGTTCACCACGTCATTTATTTTTGCAATTCCTAAAATGCAACTAATATGATAAGCATTCTTCTCATTCAATTTGAACAATGAAAACCTTAGCTAGTAGGGATAGAGCAATCAGATTTCTTTCGATCAAAGAGCAAAGAGCACAATCTAATGCAATTTCCATAGCTATTCCTTTCAAGCATTCACAAACTATAATATAAATGATGCAAGTTTTTCTTTTCAAATCCCTTAATGTTATGATGAATAAAAAGGAAAATTATGCAAATACAATCCATCAATATTTAATAAGAATGAAGACTTTTACGACAGTTTTGTTTCGAAGGAGAAGAAGACTTTATGACACTTTTTTTTGAACAAAGATTAATCAACTATATTCTAACTTTGACTATAGACTGATAATGAAAAAGAAAACATTCAAGAAACATTAATCAATCAAGTCAAAGTAGGGCTAGACAAGGAGATAGAAACCTGTTCTCTGAGAAATAACATTTATTAATGAATCAAAAAGCAATCAAATAGAGGAAAATTGGTGAAAACTCAATCAAAAGGTGAAAATTTTCCCTAACGTGGAACGACGTAGGTCAAAGAGGGCCTAACTGTGCTGCATTGTACTATCTCTCACTCAAGCATGCTCTACACAACACTATCCTCTGACCAAGCATGTGTTGATTCTTGAGAGGCCACTCAAAAGTCATCTAACCTCAAATTTTGACCAAAATTCAATGCAAAAGAGCTGAAATACAGTCAATGAACACAAGTAGGGTCTACAAGAATGTCCTAGAAGGTGGATAAGCTACTAGGAAAGGTGATAGCCCCCCAATATGGTTGTCAATTTGTTTTGGAGAATTTGGTATCTACGGATAAATACTAATTCCCTAGATAAGTAGCTATATCTAGGACAAAAGTTTAAAGTGTTTTAGTCTTTTTCTATAAGCAAGAAATAAGATGAGAACATGAGAAGACCTAATTGTACTTCCACTTTCCTCTCGTCTCCTTTGTATTGATCCTATCGCTCTTTCCCGTACTTAATACGCTTGAGAAGTACTTGTAAGCACAACAAAAAACAAAGAATAGATCAAAGCAAAAGGTCTATTGAATATAAGCATTATAAAACAATACAAACATATGGGAGAAAGTTTCAAACACTTTATTTAATAAAAGAAGGAATTACAGTCATTTGTGTCTGATTCAAACCCATTCCTCCAGCTTGGTTCCCATCGACATCACATCAAAAGCATGACAAACTTGTAGTATACAATACCTACTTCAAAGCCAAATCTCATAGGAAAATTATCTCCTTAGAATTAAACATAATCCAGCCACTGATCACTTATATGAATGGTCAATTTATAGGAAGATGAAGGAGGTTTTTTCATAAATGGTGGCATTGAATGGCGTTCCATATTTAGAATTAGTTCCATGAAGGAAGGGATGAGAGGATATGATGCACCTCAACTCATTCCTCATCCATTTTCAAGCTCATAGGAGTTGATAAGTGAGGGAGCCTTCTATATGACTCCAAAAGATAAGCATATTCTCCAAACCCTATGTGAATTTCACTCAATCTCGCCTAGCGTAGGTGAAAGGAAGCCTAAGTGCTCTGCAGAGCACCCTCGCATGGACTTAATTGCTCTGTAATGCACCCTTACATGGGCCTACTTGTGCTGGTCCCTCCAGAGGCTATTTCTGGATGTCTTCAAGTCATGAAACTGTCTAGGAAGGAGGCATTCAAAGGGGTGAATTGTTTAGGGCATGTAGCAACTGAAATTAGGGTTTGATGAGCCCTAAAACACTAATCTGGATGATGGGATGATGTGCCCAAATGGATCTGTAACAGGATGTCTGATGAGGAGACCAAAATCAAGGTAGCTGCTCATTTCTTGACGAATGATGCTAAGATGTGGAGGCGAAGAACGATGGACCAAATTTCCAATGGTAATGTTTTAGACATTACTTTTTGGGATGAAATGAAGAAGGATTTACAAACTCATTTCAGTCCACAAGATGAAACATGGGATGCAAGCATGAAGATAAAATACATAAAGAAAATAGGGAGTCTACAAGCTTATTAGTGAGAGTTCTCAAGTGTAGTTTTGAAACTTCTAGACATGGTAGAAAGGGACAAGGTGTTCAATTTTATCATAGGATTGAATCCTTGGGCATGAAATGAAGTGAAGAGGCAAAATATAAAATCACTTGAAGAAGTATTTGCTGTTTTGGATCGCTTGGTAGAACACTATCATTAAGGAACTAAAGAGAAGAAGAAAGAAAATGACAAATTGAAAGAAAATTCTACAAAGGAGGAGCCTTCGAGATCGCATGATAAGGCAAAGACAAAGACACTATTGAAGTCTTGGATATGTGAGGAACCACATATGGTTAATAATTGTCCTTCAAGACAAAAAGTGGTTGCCATATCACAGTCGAATGCAAAGAAGAAAGAAGAGAATTCTGTAGGGGTTATGGAGATTCTAGGAGATGTAGTGGCTATTGAAGCAGTCTCACAAAGAGACCCGAAAAGAAACAAATTAGAGTATGTTGAGATGAAAGTTGGGAGTGGTGCTGTACTCACTATGGTGGATAGTGGGGAAACTCACAACTTTATGAGCAAGGATACTACAAGAAGGATTGGACTGAAGTTTGTACTAGTGCAGGCACAAATGAAGGCAATGAGGTTTCCTCCAATTCTATGATTGGTGTAGCTAAGCAAGTCAATGCAACACTTGGTGAATCGACAGGGAAGGTCGATTTCATTCTGCTGTGGATATATGACTACGAGGATGTACTAGGCATGGATTTTATGAAACAATTTGAAGCTATGGTTGTTCCCCATATGGAGAAATTATACATTTATGATGGATGAGAGGATGTACCTATTGATATTCCAACCGTAGAAGTTACTAAGCCTGAGTGTAAACTAACAACAATGAATATGGATAATGAAAAGCGAGATGAGGAAGTCTATAAGTAGTTGTCTATTGCTGAGGAAAACCTTATGGAACAGTCACAGATTGTTAGGACATTGTCAGATAGTATCTTGGATTTATCTAGGAGGCTAGAGGCAGTGGAGGATGATGACGCCGAGGAGGATGTTAGACCGAATGTTCAGATGGAGGATCGGGAAGCATACTTACTAAGATTAGAAGTGGAGGATCCCGATAGGTGGATTGAGTTGATTAGTGAGGGAGAGCCTTCATGATATACTCCTTCCTTATCTTCTTAGACTATCATGGAGATGACGCTCATTGTTAGTTGCTCATGGAAGTGAATCTCCAACATTTTGAGCAGCTATCTAGGGTTGAGATGACACATATTGAAAGGTTACATGCAGTGGAGAGCCATGATGATATAGGGTCATGAGTTCTTATGGAGGTGATGCATGGCTGGATTAGCTACCCAACTAGTCACTGGAGGGTTACCAACACATGATTCCTTAAAGAGTAGTGCCATATGTATGGCGTGAAGCAAGTCGAGAGGTGGGCACATTTGGATTACCCACACACTTGTGTGGCTTGATGATCTTGGCGATAGATGGTTGCTAGGGTGAAGATTTGTCGAGGATGACAACCCATTTAAAGTGGGGGAGTATGTCAATCTTATGAGTTGTGATGTGAGATGTGCGATGAGTTGGGTGAGCACTCCCGATTATGTGTGATGAGATGGGTGAGCAACAAGTTTACAGTGTGACGAACTGGTGAACAGGCACATTGGTTGTGACTTTTGTGTGACGTTGGGACGAGTTGGACGAGCCAATGCAGGTGTCAAAAAACCGAGATTCAGAATTTTGACTAAGTATGGAAAACTTTGTGAGAGGGCACCTTATAACATGTAATCTAGGCATATGGACTCAATGGGGCGATGGTGTGGGCGAGCCAAGGAGTGAAGTTGGTGAGCCGACATGACATTGTGGGTGAGTTGATCAAATGGAGAGGTCAGCTCTGTGGTTTGGCCGAGAGGAAAGTGTCGAAATGAAGTATTGGGCGAGTCGAGCCACAAGTCAGGTGGTGGAAAAAACCATAGGCAGGCGGGCGAACGAGCCATAGGAAACCAGGTGGGCAGATGAGCCATAGGCGGGCGAGTGAACGAGCGGGTAGAATGAGTTGGTAGACTGACGAGATAGTGAGGTGCAGTGACGAGTCGCGCTGGGCGACCCCCGGTTTGGTGCTGCACCCGCGACAAGTTAAGCGCAGGTCGGGTGGAATGACCCGATGGACCGTTACACTCGCGGTTAAAGTGAATAGGGGCTCGGAAAATGCAAACGACTTACACAGCTAAACGAACTGGCAAGCAAAACACAGGTGTGCACCAGGTGGGCAAGACAATGAAGGCGAGGTTGCACGGTGGTAAGGTTCGGGTGGAGTGGTGTTGAACGAAGTCTGGTGCGGGGAGACCTGCGAGTCAGACTAAACAATGGTTGAATGGTTAATGGTGGAGGGTGACTCGATGGGCACTTCTGCCTGGTGTGGTGGTGTTGTGCTCTACAATTAATGCCCCATTTCATATTATTTTTATTCATAAAACATTAAAATGTGAAATGGGTCCCTTCAAAATAAAGATGATATCACTACTTTTGTTTAAAAGTCTGATAATCAAATGAGCGCTTTATAAAACCCTTTTAAAAAATATTCGTTTAAAAGAAATAAAGCAAATCTTCGTCATTGCAATAAAGCGATCGCAAGATCGCATATCGCAATGACATAAGGGACATATATAAATGGCACAAGGTTTTCCGCCGATGTGATATCGCATTCGGCGATCGGCGATCGGCGATATCCAATGCACAACCAAAAACGCCCCATACCATTACCCCGATGCGATGAGATATCAGCGTTCGGTGATCAGCGGGTCCCCTTTGTTTGAGTCTCAATGCACATAAGCCTTTCGCTGATGCGATATTGCATTCGGCGATCGGCGATACTCGATGCACACTGTTAAGGCAGACTTGTTATAACCCCCGATGTGATGCGATAAGGCACGATTTTCAATAGAAAGCCGTTAAAGTGATTGAAAAGCTCAATTTACTCATATTTAAGGCATAATCACTTCCGCTCGGCCGCCAATACGTCCATTGCATGCTTAAGCAGATTTCTCAACCGAATAATGATATAATGGGCATTTATAAGGTGGTAGGTTTTATACGGCCAATTAATGGATTCATGTCTTAAAATCTTTCCATAGATTATCTCCGCACCCGTTTTAAAAGCCGAATATATTGCTGCGCATCTATTCATTTGTTATCAATTGCAAGTTTTTATCACTATCTCTCTGTGTTATGCGCAATTGCCTCTCTGTGCAGAATCCATTCATAGATAGGAGTTCGGGCATGATGGGTAAGAAGTCTAAGAAGACTGCGGGCGCTTCCAATCCACCAGTCGTAGGACAACCCGCTGCAAATAGCAAGAAAGGCCTAATATCTGATACAACATGCACAGGCCTCACCAGAGTAACTTGGCAAGGAAATTATGACTTAATTGAGGCCGAGAAACCAAAGCAGACGATAGTAGAGGCTACCGTGGATTCATTACGGAAGTCGGACTGCACTCTCAAGGATTTGGCTGATTCTTTTCTCCACAGGATAGCAGCCAGGGAGCAAATTCTCCCATATACAGACATTGTGCGATGGGCGATTGAAGAAATCCCCATCATGGACAGAACTTTTAGCACAAGAGATGGGAGGATTTTCGGATCGTTCAAGGCAGAAGACTTGAGGCAAATTTATCATTTACCAGAGCCAGAGAAGATATACAACAGCGCCTTCCTGGAGAAGTTTGCGAGCGAAAATGAGATTGAGTCCGAACCTATCAAGGATTGGAGGAAAAATCCGAATAAACACAAGCATGAATCTTCCGGTAAGTACTCAGTCGATTCTTTGGCTTCTCCTTATTGCTATGTGGGTATAATGATGTGTAGATTATGGGGTTTACACAACTCTGCTAGTTTTACCATTGAAATGGTTCCTCTTATGGAGGCAGCAGTAAATGGTATAATTATGGATTGGGCTACTATCCTTTCGAATAAACTAGTAGTAGCTGTTCGTGACTTTAGGAATAAGACTGTAGTCATTGAAAGGAAAATTCCCCCATTCTACTATAGTGCATATATCCTAGATACCTTATGTTTCAATTCCGAATTTCCTGTTCTTGGTTGGAGATGAACTGCACAGGACCCCTCTCCCATTCATATATATGACCAAAAGTTGTGGAAGTCATCCTATAAAAACCACTTGTATCAAATATGTAATGGCTTCATGGTTCCCATTTATTATTCAATTTTTGATAAACCCATTTCAAAGATTTCCTACCTAGCCTCCTTTGATTTGCCAGTAGTGGCTAATTGGTTTGGAGAAGAGAATTTTACCTATATCAGAGTCTTCGGTAGCTAAGCCAATCCTCATGTCCTCCCTTTATATGTTCCTGATAAATTGCTAGCAAGGGAAATTGCATATTAGATTACAGCTGAGAGTACTACACAGACTCTCAAAAAGGAAAAGAAAAAAGGTTGGCCCACTTTTCCCTTAAGGTGTGGTGTCTTTACCCTGCATGATCTCAAACATGCGGAGAAGGAGGCCACAAAGATCCAATCTTTAGCTCTGGCTACAATCCCGAATAGGGCATTTGACCCAAAGTGAGTTGCCCATGCTGCATTGGAACATGCCAAATTAACAACGTTTAAACATCAAGAAGATATGTTCGATGACATGTTCTCTTCAAGTGAAACAATAGGTCAAGCCAAAGAACTCACCAAGATGAAATACAATGATGAAGGGTTAACTGAGTTTAATAAACTTAGAGAGCAGAGGCTGCAAACTTTGCCTCTAGATTTATTAGCGCTAACCCCAGCGACATCATCAAGCGAGCCTGGTCAGCAACAGACAAAGGAAACTCCTGCTATAACAAAAGATCATAATAAGGAGCAGGAGGAACAACAGAGGAAAGAACAAGAAGAAAAGCAGAAAAAGGAATAGGAAGAACGGCTAAAGAAAGAGCATGAGGATAAACAGCGAAAGGAATAGGAGGAGCAACAGAAGAAAAAGCAGGAGCAATTACAGAAGGAGTCTCAAACTAAACAAACCACCACCGATACCAATGTAGGTACTATCACAGACCCTGAATTGCTACAGGAATGGTACCAATTCGATTCTATCATCAGTGGAGGAAAAGGCTCAAAAAGTACAGACACTCCTAAGAACAACGATATGCAAGATGATACTTCATCTCAGGTTCTAAGTGGAACCAGCGGCCCACCTAAATCTAAAGATATTGAGATAATTCCGAAAGACCCCAACGATCAAATCATTCTACAAGTAGAAGATATTCCTCCATTGGATGTTTTATACAGTCCGAGGCATAGAGCAGTGGTAAAACGATCGAGGAAAAGATGAAGGCTTGATCAACCTTCTATTTTTCCAGAGAAAACGGTCACGGGTAATGTAGTATGGAAGGAGAAACTAGACCCATCCGATGATCTAACTAAATTATCACAGTACGCTGGAGCCTATTCAACAGCAACAGTCGACAAAGCATCAGAGGTAAGTCTTTTATTAAATACTAAAGACCAAGAAATCTCCACATTACAGACAAAATTGGCCGAAACAAAGCAGAGAGCAGCGCAAGAAGAGGAGTAGTTAGCGACACAATAGCAGAAGGCACGCAAGCAGAAGAACAGTTGTTGGCACAACAGTAAATGAATAATCAATTGGCCCAGCAATTGGAAGCAGAGAAGCAAAGGATTGACCAGGCAGCGATCCAGAAATAGAACGAATTAACGGAGGCATTGGAAAAGTTGAAAACGGCGAACGAGCAAATGGCGAAGACCAAGGATGAACAAATCGCTCAAATGACATCACAGCTAGAAAAGATAAAAGGAGCTTCGCAGGTGACAGAGTTCAGAAAAGAAGCATCATTGATAAACAATGCGCTAATATCTCAAATTAAACTCTTATGTCAACAGATCGCTCAAGCGGATCCACTATGCGAATTAACTACATCCATAAATGAGCAGGTAGAGAAAGCTAGGGATGATTTAAACCAAGCCGATGAGGCTATTACTGCACATCTTGAATGGCAAGATTCGAATTCGGGAAAAACAGCTAATTTGCCCAGGATACTTGAAGTTCATAAAGATATACTTTTCACAGAATGGCACACTCAGGTGTTGAAGGCAGAGAGAGCCGCTTCAAGATGTAGATTAACTTCTAGCAATTTAGTTGATTTAGTTAACAACACTCTCTACTTAACAAATATGATTTCCCAGTGTACACCAGGAAAGATTACAACAACAAATGCATTGGAGCAATCATGTTATCCTGAGCTAGAAGAAAGAGGAAGATTAATCGCCGGGATTAATAGTTTAAACATGGATGGATATTGGCACTTCCTAGTTAAGCCTCATACACAAAGAGCCGCCCTGAAATGTTTAACAGATCCCATCGAGTGTATGATTCGCGACATTCAAGATGCCACCTATGCTGCCCAGCTCAGTTCGTGCCTTAACAAACCTCCGGAAATTGAGCCAATGCTTGCCATTAATCAGCTCAGATTCAAAGGAAAGCAGCCGACTCAATGAATCATCCTCCAGCTACCCAGATCGCCAGCCAAAATAGGAACAAAAATTATTGATATCAGTTTAAGTAGAATTTCTGTTTAATAGATATTTAGATTAGTATTGTATTTATAGACCCTTTGATGTTTTTAGAAAGGGTCGTAAAATTTTGTAAGAGACTTAACAGACTGAAGTTTGCACTACTGTGCTTCAGCCCATATTCTTTTATGAAACTCGACCAGTTGTTCTTACTTTAATGAAGAAATTTCTTTATACAATTGTGCACTATTGTCGTTTATTGAAGAATGTTTATGCATTAACGGAAGAACTACACATAGCGATTGATATCTGGGAGTGGCAAGCAGCTCATATGGTATTTCGATCTGTGTCTGAAGTCATTCTGTTTATATGAATTGTTATGTAATTATTCTTGCTATCATTGATTATATGCATGCGCTACAATAGCAGATCTTATTCATTCCACTATTGGGTGTTTAGCGATGTGCCTTTGCTTTTAAATCATGTGTATGATAATGATATAAATGTATAAAGTGTGGTAATTTCGATTAAATCGCTCTTCTTAACTATTTAAGCACAGCAATCTTAAATGATTTAATATCTATGTCGTGAAGACAGACTCATCTATATGCTTTTCTTTTAGACATAGAGCATCAAAAGCTACGCTTTAGAGCTCAAGAGATTCCTGGGATAGTTTCATTTACTTATATTTCTGTCAATAGTTTTTGCCTTTCGCTCACCACTAGTGTTATCTATAAAATCATTCACTCATCCCATTTATCTATTTCTGGGAAACTGGTCCCATTACCCCCAGTTGGAGCCACTACCCCAAACGGAAAAGGAGCCGCACTAAGGTCCGGACCGGGTGGTTTCCACAATGTTGTTGCAGCGATTTTCGAGGCATCAACATTTTTGGCGCTAGAAGGAGGGCCACCGACTATGAATGGAAAGCAACCCAAATCTACAAGCCATTCTAAGAGTAATTCTCCCTCCAATTCTCCTAGTTATTCTCGATCGCATGTTGGTTCTCCAACGTGCAATCAAGAAGAACAGGAATCAACTACCACTACTCACGCCCATCATACTCTAGAAAAATTGAGTCTTGAATCCCCTGAAGTTCAGTCTCTTATCCACAAACTTCAGAGCTTCTCGATTTCGCCACAAAGATCTGAAGTATGACAAAGCAGTGGGACTTCGCAGTTCAATCTTTCTCATCCACTTACCAGACTTCAAAGTGAAAAGCTTGGTATTGAACCCATTGAGTTCCCTTTACCTGAAAGGAAAAGGGCCAAGAAACATACTGAAGGGTCTGATAGTGGAGAGCTTTCATCCACATCATCCATTTCATCTCCC
>APFE030359952.1:361015-447269 GCA_000404065.3 Pinus taeda
ATAATAATAATATTAAATTAATAAATAATAATTTGTCCTGGGTCCTAAGATAAAAATTAGTCGTTAGTCAATTTAGCTGTTGGAGACTCTGTTGAGACTATTTAACACGCTAAGCTGGATCGGTTTCTTCAACTTGTCCTGACGATGAACCACACTAGTTGGTTCGAAATGCGTCGACAAATGAATTCTTATGTGATTTACGCTGAAGAATCTCTCAAAAACACTAAGACATGCTATCCTTCCTTATCAAGGTAAAGGTAACCTAATAACTTTAATATACATATGAGATCACATGACGGTCACATACATAATTTAATCTGTTATTTCTATAAGGAAGGAATTAAGAAATCCATATAATTAAGTTGTATGATTAAACATGAATCACATACTATGAAAGTAAATATCATTCAAATAGAGGAAAACACCATTAAATCTATTAAGACCCAAGCACATGTAATTCATTTAATATTCCTAGAACGAAAAAAAATTGCTCATAAGAAAATTGGAATAGTAACAGAGGGAGAGTAAGAACCAACATACAAACATTCCATGCATATGACACCATCTAAACCTCACTTGGAGCGAGAAGCACCACCACCCAGCCATGAATCACCTCTAATTCCCCCTGAGCCGAAGCTCTTGCCAAGGACCAACTGTCCTCAATTGATCAATGCACTAGGTATTAATACTCTCTTTCATGATTTAGTTACCATTAGCGTCATCCCGCTTTTATGGCCTTTTCCATTTTCCCAGGTATTTTCCCAAAAATCTCGTATTTATCTCCCACGAGGATTTTCCTCATAAAATCTTTCCTTTATCTCCCATAAAGCTTTTATGTCGAATGGATCTTATCTCTCATCCATCCGATGGATCTACAATCCATCCAAGCTTACCTAGAATGACATCTAGAAGCTTTATCATGAAAGATTCATCTCTATCCCATTTCTCATGGGATTTGGAAAGAGTCTCTTGGTGCTCCACCCTCCAAGTGATTTATTTTATTAATTTATTTAATAACACATTTACTTTTCATATTACATATCACCTAGCTTTCCTTAGCTTTGGTTTACAACCATTTAACACACAAGGGAGGATATCACACTTAGCTTTAACTTAGCTTAGTTTTACAATAATTTAGTACACAAGGGAGGGGTGTTACACCAAATTCGTAATCCTTAATAATTGTTTTGAGAAATGACGACAATATATGAAGGATCACACCCTGATTTTCAAGTTTTTGGGTATTTGGCCCTGCGAGCAAGATACTCATTTATGGATCCACAACAGATGGGATCCCCGTGATCAAATCTAGTGGACACGAAACATATTTTTGAGAATGGGTCCTATTTCATGAATAATGTGTGCATCTTTCTCTGCTACTCAAAGGAATGTTGCAATCTTGACAAGGAGGAGTTTCGGGTATCACAAGTCTTGATAGGACCTTTCTCCCAATCATATGATTTTTGGTAACTATATATCCTCAAAGGAAGAGGTAATGAAATCAGTCAATAAGTGAAAGTATCTAAGGTCACAAAGAGACGACGACAATCAACATATGCTCGAATTTGTGTCCACATGAACATTTCCCAACCCCTTCCTAAATTGATTGAGCTAGTTTACCATGATTATATTTGGATGCAACCCCTTGACCATGAACATGCCCCCTTAAAATGTCATCATTGTCATGAATACATGCATCTGTTCTATGATATCCCCCTCACTATTATAAAGGAAGCTCAACAGGCAACCCAACATCAGGATGAGGAGGGCTTTCAATTAGTGGGGTGAAGGAGATACCACCAACCCTAATCCAAATCTACTCCCCAACCCACTTGTCCTAACCTACCACCACCACCACCTAGATCTGGCCTGACAAACCATCCTGCTAGCAAACCCTCCCCCCCTCCAGGAGATTAAAATCCCTTTCCAATCTTAGAAACCTTAGAACCACTACACACATAAATACCCCCCTCATCCCAGTTGATGCTCCAAGAAATGGAAGTTAATAAATAAACCCCATCCATATTGGATAAAGTTCCCCCCAAGAGGAAAGTACGAGAAACTGTAGAAGATGACCGAAGGATAAAGAAGATCCTCAATCATACCAGTAAAGTGTTGGAAACAGAGCAAAAAAACAATAGACTTGGCCGAAAAGAAATGAAAATATTTTAAATATTTAGAGTATGGCTTTAGGGAAACATAAAAGATATTCCAGCGAACTAGCTCTCCCACTTCAGCAATATGTTCAGTCAATCGAGCGTAAGGTTTGGGAAATAGGAGATTGATCCCAAACCTCCCAGATCAAGAAAAGAAGGCAGCCTGTTAGACATCACCCTTCTAGATCCATGCATCTAAGATAGAGGAAAAAGGGGAACGAAGATGACACGAGAATTAATCAGAAAAGTGGGAGAACTTTTACAAAATTTAGGACATATGGGTCAGCTGGGGGATTATTTCCCAGGATCCATAACCCCCCTCCCATTGAAAATTGCCTCATGGAATATCCAAGGCTTGAGTAGTAAATGTAAGCTTTGATCTCTAGAGGAAAACATAAATAAAGTCAAACCAGATATAGTTTTGCTTCAGGAAACCAAAATGATTGCAGAAAAATAAAGGAGTCTAGCCAACAATGTTGGAAGAACAATGAAGTCATTATGATAGATGCCATTGGTATGGAAAGAGAAATTGGGGTACTATGGAACCCAAACCAAGTAATCTTCAAGGATTGGCTTGGTACCTGTCATACCCTATCTAGAACCCTTCGACCTGTTGGATCTAATGCGTTGTATAGCTTAACGGTCATCCATGACCCTTCCACTCCCCAATCTAAGGATCTATTTGTGAAAGAACTCCAAGCCCTTCGTCCAATGACTTCTTCCCTTGAACTGATCATAGGGGGCGATTTCAATCTAATCTGAAACTTGGATGAAAAATATGGAGGAGTTAGATGGTTGGATTCTAGCTCCTTTGCCTTCAACAACTTGAAATAGGATATTCACCTGGTGTATGTGAAAGTGAAGACGGGTCTCCCCAAATGGAACAATAGGAGATGTGGAGAAAATCAAGTGGCATGTCGCTTGGACCAGTTCCTTTTGTGAAAAGAACTACTCTTAAAGGATCTCCTCATTGAAGCCTCCATTATGTTGTACTTAGGCTCGAATCATTGGTATATTTTTCTAAATTTGACTTCTCACTTCCCCTCACAGAATAAACCCTGTTGCTTTGAACGCTTTTGGTTATGACACCCAGGTCTAGTGGGAAAACTAGAAGACTGGTGGAAATCCCTGGAGGTACCCTTGGGCTTTCACATCAAAATCTTTCAAAAAAAACTGAAAGCCCATTAATTAAAAATCAAAATATGGAATATAGAGGATTTTTGGAATATATTCATTCAGAAGCAAAAGTTAGAAGCAAAAATGGAGAAGATTCAAATGCATATAATCTATGAAGGCCAATTAGTGGATTTAGAAATGGAAGAATGTCACCTCTTATCGTAGCTGGAAGAAATAAGGCTTCAAGAGGATGCATTATGGAGGAAAAACTCCAGAGTTCAATGGCATCAGGAGGGGGAACGAAACTCAAATTTCTTCCACTGATCCATGATCAATAATAGACAACATAAGTGCATATCATCGCTTAGGGGATTGAGATGGAATCCCACCAAGCTATGGAACAAGAACTTATCTCCTTTTTATCCTCATTTCTATCCGAAGAAGACATATATATAATGGAGGATATCGAGCGATTCACTTTTCATATCCCAAAACTGGTGATAGAGGAGCAAAACGAGGCCTTAATGCCCCTAGTGTCATACAAACAACTAGAAATAGTGGTTAAAGAAATTCTTGCCAACAAGGCACTTGGTCTGGATGGGTTCACCTCTGAATTCTTCAAGCCTTGTTCGTATTTTCTGGGTCCTCAAACTGTTGCGCTGGCGGAGCAATCCTAGAAGTTTAGGCAGATCTGGTCTGGTCTAAATGCTACATTCCCCACTCTTATTGCAAAATCCAAGGAGGTGAATTCCATGAGTGGGTTCAATCTTATCGCATTATGCAACGTGATTTATAATATTCTCTCCTCTAGCCTAGTTCTCCATCTGAAACCAATTCTTCATGACATGATCAACTCGAAATAGTCAAGGTTTGTAGAAGGGAGACAACTCTTGGATGGGATAGTCTTGGCCCATGAGATTATCCATTCTCTAAAGTGCCATAAGAAGCCAGGGGCACTTCTCAAACTAGATCTCTCCAAAGCCTATGATTGCCTCAGTTGGTCCTATCTCATCTTCGTCATGAAAGCTTTCGGTTTTGCAGAAGATTGGCTCATATAGATCTACTCAAGCTACCCGACGTATGCTTCTCAATACAAATAAATATGATATCTATTTCTTTAATACTCCTCACCCAATATAATTGTTTTTAGATTGTAATATAGGATTTTCTATAGGGTATCTTCTGTAAAAATACCTGGGTGTTTTGTTTTTGGCCAATCCCCTATGCATAACCCACTCAAAATATTTATGTTCCAAAATCCTCAAAAAATTGTCAAACTGGACTTTTAGGGTCTTAAACTTGACTGGTTGGGCTACTTTCCCTCAATCCATCATTCAAGCTATCCCTCTGTATAAACTTTATCTTCTCACTGCTGGTAAAAGAATTTATAAAGATCTATCTTCCATCTTCTAAAATTCATGGGGCACAACACCACCCTTGAAAAGAAATGGCTCCTTGTTTCCTGAAATGAGCTTTTCCTTCCCAAATCTCGAGAGGGTCTTTGCCTGAGAGATCCAAAGATGCTAAATGGGGTCGCGTGGGCCAAACTTTGGTGGTGATGGATCCAAGGTGGCCTAAAGTAATGGAAATAGATTTGGTCTTAGAAATGTGGCCAAGGAAAATCTTAATGCATGTTACTCTGGGATCATTCCCCACCTTTAGGATTAGCCATCTGGAACCTCGTCAACCAGAACAGTTACCTCATTCGGGATCACTAATTCTAGGAAATAAGAAACAACATATCCACTTTGTTTTGGGAGGAGTAATGGCAACAACTCACTTGCCTCGATAGAGAACAGTCCCTGCAAGATTTAAAACACCTTCTACAACAACTCAGTGAGGGGCGAGTAACTAATTATTGGATTACACATAAGGATCAAATGGGCTAGAGAAAATGGTAAAATGAAGCTGATTGGCATATTGTGGCTCCCTGTGAAGTTTGGAAAAATATTTCTCTACAGTTGGATTAATGGCACATCCCTTTCTCCCTAGATCATGATACACTAAGGTGGGGATATTTGACACCCAACTCTTTCTCACTAAAAGAAGCCTATCTCATCAAGGTAGATGCCGTCAACATGCCATGCAAGAAAATTTGGCTTAAAATTTGGGGGGGATAGATATGGCCCAAGGTTGTGCACTTTCTATGGCTTGTCAGTCACAAGTGAATTCCCACCTAGGATCGAATACAAAAGAAAGGTTTCATGGCACTGTCACAATGCCCCATTTGCAGAAACCAGGAGGAAACTCTTCAACACCTCTTGAACACTTGCCCTACTATAGGTGATGTTTGGGATATGGCTAATGGTCTATTTGGACCCCACAACCATCAGTAGAATGATATTGTGGAGAATGTAGAATAATGGCCACATAATAGATTAATAAATATAATCGTTAATGGAACCCAATGCCTTATTTTGGGATTCATCCAATGGAATATCCAGAAAGAACGGAACCACACCATTTTTCATGACCAGACTCCATATAGTGCGTCCATCTAGGTGACAGTCAATGAAACCATTAGGGAGACAATCCTGTCTGAGACCTGGGACCTTGACATCTGGAAGCCCACCCATCTGGAGTCAGCCATGCTCCTTTCTCTCAATATCTCCCAAGATATGACTTTTCCTTCTTCTCCTTTGGTCAAATACCCTCTAATCTCCTCCCCCTCTATATTCTCTTGTCCTCCCTCCAGTTGCATTCAAATCAATTTTAACAAAGCATCGAGAGGCAATATAGGGCCCTCTAGGTATGGTGGGGTTCTGCGAAATGAAAAGGGCGCCCCTACAGGGGTCTATTCCAGATATTGTTGCCTCAACACCAACAACGTAGTTGAAGTAACTACTCTGAGAAGGCTCTCTCTTTGGTCGTTCAACAAAAATGCTCTCCAACCCATATTGTAGGGGACTCAAAGCTAGTGGTTCAGATGGTTCAGAAGATCACTAATGGTTCTCCCACGTTCAAAATTGTTAAAAGTTTGCGTCTGGAGGCAAAACATGCCCGAATAAAACATATGATGAAACATTTATATTATGTCACAAGAGGCCATGTCCTCTGGGTGGGCAATAAATTGGCAGATTGGTTGGCTAGCTGGTGAGTGACAAACCAACATAGTGGATTTTCCAAACCATGGTAGGATTTCCTAATTATAGTTGATTTAGATCCAGGCGAACTTCGGGACTTCTAGGACATTCTAGAAGCTGATTCTCCCCCCCAATGGGAGTTCTCTTCCCAATGCCCATATTTCTTATGTGATTCCTCCTCCACGCAGGCATTGATAGAGCCTCGACACTCTGCACCTGCATTCATTTCCACAGTTACACGATGAGTCCCTCCTCACAGGCAGTCTTTAAATTCGCTGGCAGGCAGCCTGTGCATCTTAGTTCGGCAATTCAGGAGATGGATTTGGGTTTGAAGGTTTGGGAAGGTTCTTGAGTATGTAGTCATGGCGTCTTGTTGGGGCACTGATCTCGGTTGAGGAGAAAGGAATATGTGGAGTTCCTCCGAATGTGGGTTGTATACTGCATCTTGGTCTACCCTTGGGACCTTGGAACTTGGATAGTCGCGGTTCGCCTTCAAAGGCTTCTACAACATTGGTGACCATTGTTGGCTCCTCCCTCATTTGTGCAAGCTCGTCTGGGTTCTTTCGGGTGTGTGAAAGGTGTTTTAACTTCAGGAATTTTGCTTCAATGTTTTGGCATTACTCCTTTGCATTTACAAAATTGCACTCTCCTCTCCCCTAATCAGGGTTGCGCTCACGACCAGTGGTATGCATTGAATATTAGTGTGAAGGTTTCCCTGCCTTCTGCTCTAGTCTAGGAGGTCTTAGATTCATTTTCCTAATTGGTTTTTGGTGGAAATTTTGAAGTTTATATTCTAGTAGGTAAGCGGCCTTGTGGTTATGGGTTTAGTTGCATCTTTTGTAAGTGGGATGCATTGTTCTCCACGAATTCCTCGTGTTGTTTTTCATCGTCTACTATTTATTTTAACATTCCTAGCCAATCAGGCTATCCTTGTTGAAGGAGGGGTCAGCCAACTTAGGCTGTTCGTCTCGAGCTTGGGCACTGTTCAGCTTCTGCCAATTTGGCTAGTCGAGAAATCGACGACGATGAGGTTATTTCTCCAACCAATTCTCTAGGGAAACTTTTAGCCCTAGCCTCATTGGACAATATAGTAGAGCAATTGCGCCACCTTCATCTTGATATCGATATCCTTAGGGACCACAGGTATGAGGATCGCAATGAGATTATGGCATATATGAGAGATATTCATTACAATTAGCGTGAAATCCTAAAGCAACTGGAAAACCTCTAGTGTAGTCAGCGAGGTAGAAATGACCATCTTCGCAACTTGGAAGCCCGAGTGGAGCACATCAACTTCCACATTCATGACTGTGTTTGGTATTTCACAATGCCCACTGTAATGCCTCCCCATCCCCCTCCTTGACATGCTATTGTCAACTCAAACATCTTTTGGTGTCTATGTTAGTAGGCTAAGGCCTCACAATTATCAGAAATAATGTATGTAATATGTCCTCACAAGTACACGAGTCCCCAAACACTCACAATGTCTCTCTATCCCAAGAAGAGAGTAAGGACTGTGAGATATTTTTTGTAATCTACGCTATAAATATAATGAAATCAATTGTAAACAAAAAAATCAAAATAACACTAACTTGTGACATCAAACAATAAATGTAAAGAGAACTTCCTCACACGACGGGAATAACATGCAGTAACTCAAGAAACCGTGGAACTAACAATAATATTTTCTCACTTAAAGGAAAGGAATTGAACACTAGTAACCCTTAATAAAAAGAAAAATTTAAGCTTTAAATATATATTTACACAATAGAAAGAGAGGCTCGAAATTTCAGGTATAAGAGAAACCCTAGGCTAAAAGCCGAGTCCAATTACAAGTCCTTGGAAACAACTAATGCTAACGATCGACCATATTTTTTAACATCACAATGTATCAATATCAACTATTAAAAGAAAAAGCTCGAGAACCTTGTTAGATAGATGGTCAAGGAGGTGACTTGAATTCACAAGGCAGAGGAGCTCCAAATATATAAACCCTAACGAACATCATAAAACCTAAACAAGGTCTGGGCCTCATGGTTGAAGAACCATGGACAACCAAATAAATACTAGTAAGAATCTGGACACGGGTATGTCGAAGAATTGCTCCAACAAATAGATCTTTCATTTAAAGGAACGAAAGTATAGTTGTATTCCTTCCAAGGAGAGAGTCAAGCCTCTAAAAGAATTAAAATACATTTTCTAAATGAATTGTTGGATAAATGATATCTATTATTATTAAAAGAGAATACAAAACTCCGAGAAGAAATTATCCGTATGGGAGAATTAAAAGAAATTGTGTAAATGAATGGTGGGATAAATGATATCTATTATTAATAAAGGAGAACACAAAACACCCAGAAGAAATGGTCGGTATGGATAGGTTCTGAGTCCATAGCTTACCTTAAAACGGGAAGGAACTCAACTATCGTCTTGCAGCTATAAGCACCAAGAACAAAAACATTAACAGAAGATTGAAGCAAGAGTTAGCAAAGGAAGTAAAAACCCTTGTAGGAGTCGACATTAGGGTTTTACCTAGAAGGGAAGCGGGTAGAGGGAACAATGTCTTGGCATCCTTTAGAACCCAAAATTCTAATTGGGTGCATCATCGGTCCAGTACAAGCTTCGAACCTGTGGCTAAGTTTTCAAATAAAATTGTACATATGAATAGGAAGTAAAGACCTCATAAAAAGAAATATAAAGAAAAATTTTAACTGCACATGGACCATGGAACAAAGCCTACAAAGAAAACCTAAACACCGAGAATTTTCATATTCATCACTATCAACTTAGACATTTCATTGTGGATCTTCGAGTTTGGTAGATGGAATGGAGGGAAAAGAAGTCGTAGAGGTCGAACCAGGGACTAAGGGCTCGAACATGACCGAGAATTTTCATATTCATCACTATCAACGCAGAAATTCCATTGTGGATCTTCGAGTTTGGTAGATGGAATCGAGGGAAAAGAAGTCGTAGAGGTCGAACCAGAGGACTAAGGGTTCAAACATGACCTGTAGTTGCAGACTCATTCAAGAGCGAGCGAAAGGGAAAATGAGACTGGAAGGGAGAAATGGGGGTCGTTAGTTACACCCAAAACGACCCCGAACCACTCCAGCCATCGATTTCAAACCCTAAATGTCTGCGCCTTTGATGTTCGGACATATCAGGTTCTCCATAGGTTACCACGCGGAAGCGTGAGTGGGATACAAGTTAAAATGAGTCCATATTGTTCTAACATTAATACATATAAACTACAATCATCCTCCGTGATAAAAATATCATAGCTAATATAAACTTTCACATTGTTATAATGCGCCCACGAGTAATATATTATATGCCATATTAAAAAAAAATTATAGCATGAACTCTGCCATGATAACACAACCGTAAATATGAATGGTGGACTTTGATATAAATAGACCAACAATTTATTGAATAGTCAATGCTAAACTATTGCTTCGTAAGGTGTTAAATGCGTGAATTATAGAGAGCGAAGTTGTAACATATAATGCTAAGGGAGTACCCGTGGTCTTAAATATTTATATATTTTCTACAGGATTTAGGTTTTGTTCATATATATATATATGGATTGTAAACAATATATTAATGTACATATTTATGTACTAGAAGAATAACAGTTCCTAAGATATATATAAAAACCAAGAATAAAGACTTATGGATGCATGATGTATATATAAACCATGCGACGACCATCGATAATGAAAAGAGAAGAAGATGATCATACATAATGAAAAGAGCGGAAGATGTCTAGTAAGTTTCAAGTGGATAAAATTATAGTCTAATGGAACTTGAGGCATCAAGTGTATGAGTACAACGGTTATAGATGGGCTTTACTTTTCTTAAGTAAAAGTAGTTGTATTCACATCATTTAAAAAGAATGTTTACTCTCGTATCAAAATGTATTTATGAGTAGAATTTTACGAGGGATGTGCTAATAAAGTTGATTAATATTATTGCATATAATAATAATGGTTAATAATGATCAAATTTTGTCAATGTTATAATGTAACATTACAAATTAGTCAATCATGTTTACTAATGTGGTTGTGTCAAGGTTTATAACATATTAGTCAACCATGTTTACTAATGTGGTTGTGTCAAGGTTTATAACATTTTCAGTTTATAATGATGAGATTTTTAATATTTAAGTTTAATAATTGGCTTTATAATATTGGCTATTTAATATAGGATTTAATATATATGGTTTATAATGTTAGGGTTTAATATATAGGGTATATAATATTAGTTTTTAATATATAGGATTTATAATTAGGTTTTATAATAATTGGTTTAATATTAAGGTTTATAATATAGGGTTTACAATATAAGGTATTTAATATATATGATTTAATAGTGTCTATAATATTAGGGTTTATATTGGTCAACCATTATTAATCATAGTTGAGTCTATTTAGCATGGATAACCTTCTTAAACCATGGTCAGTGATGTTCAACCACAGGAAACCTACACCAACCATGGTTAATTATGGTCATATTTCATCAACCATGGTTTCCATAATCAACCTTTAAAAATGATAGTCAATCCATGCTTAACATGGTCTACCATTGTTAATATGGTCAACCTAGGTCACCATGGTAAAACATGGTCTACTATAGCCTTCGATTTTCAATATAGAGAACCTTAATTTATCATATAAAATTATGCTTAACCATGGTCAAATTAGTCAAACCATGTGAAAAAGGTAACAATGTGACAAACATTGTCACATTATTTTGCAGTTTATCCAATGTCACAATGTGACATTACAAAATTAGTTAACCACATTTACTATTGTGGTTGACTATGTTTAATATAGAAGGTTGATTGTATGTGGTTGATTATGGGTTTACTATATAGGATTTATAATATTAAAGTTTATAATAGGGTTTATACTATTAGGTTTATAATATTGGGTTTACTATATAATATGTTTAATATATAGGGTTTTATATTAGGATTTATAATATTTGGTTTTATATTAGGTTTATAATTGAGGGCTTTTAATATTTGATTTAATATTAAGTTTTATAATATTGAGTTTATAATATAAGGTGTTTAATATATGGGTTTATAATATTAGGGTTTGTAGTATTAGGTTTAGAATATTAGGATTTATAATATTGTGTTTAATATTAGGGTTTATAATATTGTGTTTTTAACATTTGTGGTTATAATATTGAGGTTTTTAATATTAGGTTTTTTTAATTTTGGGTTTAATATTAGGGTTTATAATGTATCGTGATAAACATTGTTGGAGTGCTACATTACGTTAAATTTATCCAATGTCACAAAATGACATTACAAAACTAGTTAACAACATTTACTAATGTGATTTGTTATGCTTAATATAAGGCTAACTATATGTGGTTGACCATGGGATTAATATATAGGATTCATAATATTAGGGGTTATTATTAGAATTTATAATATTGTGTTTAATACTAGGGTTTATAATATTGGTTTTATAATATTGAGTTTACAATATACAATGTTTAATATATAAGGTTTATAATATTATGGTTTAATATTCGCGTTTATAATATTAGGTTTTATATTGTGCTTATAATCTAGGATTTTTAATATTGGATTTAATATTAGGTTTTATAATATTAGGATTTATAATATTAGAGGTTATAGTATAGTATTAGGGGCAAGCAGGTGAGCATTATCACTATTTCCTACAATTGTTGCACTTTGCTCAATTGGACAGTGTTTAAATTTTGATGAATGATAACATTGAAGTGTAAATTTCATGCGGACACATCAAATATGGGTTTATAATGGAAAAATGTTCTATAAATGTAAAATTCCAGGCTCTCACCTCCCCATCTCTTCACATGAATTGGACGTTGAATCCATGTTGTGCCACCCTGGATGCTTCCTTTCTATTGCCAAGGACAACAAATTCTTGTCCAACTAGAGGACCAAGAGATACAACCATCTGGTTTTGTAGGATTTTGTAAGTGTATTACTTGCCAATAGGATATACCATTTCTATCTTGCAATGAGATACATGTGTAAATCACAAAAGCGTGAAGGCTATATGGTCGTTGCCTTCGCATCAACTATATCATCAAGATGCAAATGAATTCAAACAACCCTTACTAGATAATTAAAATCGTGTTGAAACCTAAGATACACTGAGACAATTGAGAATGAGCTCAAGTTCAATTTTTATCTCCTGAGCGACCTTTGTTGTTCCAAAATCTATTTTCTCCTCTTGTTCTTGCCAACACAAAGCTAAGCTAGATGGAAAATTATGCAACATTCAGGCAATTTGTGCACCCTAACTTTCTTCATCTTAGTGTAGAAACCATGCTTATAAGTTTTAGAAAAAGGGCCATGTGAAAGAGAAATGAACAAATTCTTGTTTGAATCCCTCATTGTTCTAGTTGTCTTTGTGTAGGCTGGAAAATATGGTTTCATCTTTTACTAATAGCTTGCAAGTAGAAGTTTGCCCTGTGATTTATGATGTGGTGTCAGAGAAAATGAACGCCTTAAGTCTATGGATCTCTTGCCTCTAGTGGCAGAGAAAATGGCAATGATTAAATGTAGAATCTCACCTCACAAATCTAGATTTGTTTTGTTTTCCTGCTATAAATTAAAATCTTTCATCAGGCAGGTTTTATAAATGCGAAATTTTTGGCTGATAGATGTACGATGATGATAGTCAAAGCAATGGCGAAAAATATTTCTTTGTCTTCTAATGCTAAAAATGAATGTCTCAAATTCACCTTGGAACAATAATATGCACCATACCCGCACCTCCGTACATATATAACCATTGTGTGCAACTTTCATTGTGTGTAGTTCTCATAATGAAAGCCTCCACAAAATTGTTACTCTGTATCTCTGCATAATAAATTTAAATTACAGTTTTTTTATAAAATAATACCATATAACTTATTGAATTTTGTTAATTAAGTTTAATTTTCATTGAATTTAATTTAATATTTGTGGACTTTAGTTTAATATTCATTGATTGTGTTGAGAGATTTCATTGTGTGGAGAGTTTTGTGAGGAGATTTTTGTGCAAATAGATTTTTTCTTTCATTGTGCGGAGTTTTCTTCACACTTTGCACAACGTTTAATCAATTAATTAGAGATAGCGGTAGAAACATGAACTATGTTTCATTGTAGCTATTACCCTTGTTATGAAATATGTTTTTGCACATATGCAAAAATCCAATGATAAGTAAGTTATATAATTATTCATTACAAATTATTTAATACCTACTCGAAGTTTCTTTCAATTGAATTCAAGTCATTATTTACCATTCATTGAATTATGTATTGAATATTTTATGTCTATATTCAATATTCCATTTTGATAGCAAAAATGCCCTCAACATTTTTTTTCTAATTTAAATTCCAAAATGCGGTTTACTTATTACTTGGGGTGCTTAGACATTCCACAAAGAGAGACATCTCCAAGATAATTCTTTGGCCATATTATCTACTAGGACCTTAGGAAGGGTATTTCTTTCTTTTAAATAAATTATAATGTCTGTATTAAAATATATATTTTTAAATGTATATATGAAAATTTATGTACTTTTCGAGTGGAAAAAAATAGGATTCATTTTATCTGTTCAAGAAAATAATTACATTAATATCTGATCAGATATTCCTGAAATTGTCAATTATCTTGATATTGAGTGTCAAACAACATAATATTTGAAACACATTAATAAAAAATTGAAGATAATATTACATAAAAATACTGTTAGGTGAGAGATTAATAATTCCATGTGTTAAAAACTCCATACATAAGTGCAATGTTTAAAAGTCACCTTGGTTTCACATTTGAAGAGGTTCAACAGATTTTCATAAGTGACCTTTGGTTTCATATTTGAAGAGGTTCAATGAATGTTCATATTTACCTATTTTTTCATAGATATCCTAGGTTAATATTTAAAAATTCAATAATCCTCAGAATTACCTATAGAGCAATCCGTGTTAATGTAAAGGGGAGGTTATAAGCCCAACATGTTTTATGAAATTTTCAAACTTTTCCCTTCGAAGTGCTTTGGTTAAGATGTCTATAATTTGTTCACATGTGGAGAAATGTATCAATTGCATGTTATTGACCTATAAATGGTGTTAAATAAAATGATATTTATTATTTTCCAACTTGATTGTAGAAGTGTTATTAATAAAAAGTGGAGTAGAATTCATATATTTCTCTTGCAAATCCTCTAGTGTCTTCCTAAACGATTTTTTTTTTTTTGTGGCTTTTACAAGAACCATATGCTTTTCATTTGTACTATAATATACTAGAATTGATTTTTTACATGATCTCCAAGATAATGTTGTTGATCCAAGACTCATGTATCCTATAATGGACACTCCATTCTCCTTATCTACATCAAAGTATTAATATGAATGTCTAAATAGTTCGAAGTCATCCATGATGCATGAGCATCCAGCTTGCCATAACCGGGCAAAGTCTCAACCAGGTTTGAAGGTTATTGATCAACTCGATTATTTATTTTTACGTTTTCATGAGATAGTTTTTCTTTTAACTTGTTTCTATAGAGTTGGTGAATTCAAACATATTTAGTTAAATAACTAGAATTACTGTAGCTCGAACAATAGCTAGGGAATAGTTCGTTAAATTAGGAGAGAAATGACAAACTGTTCATACAAATCTTGTAATGTCAAGCAAATATGGTTATCAACGATAACAAGATCTTTTTGTAACTAAATTCTATGGCAGTTTGATTAACTGCAAAATCAACTGAAATGGAAGGGCATAAAAGCCAAAATGTAACAGAGAGAAGGAGTTCAACAATTGCAAAAGGAAAGAAATAAAACGAACAAGATACAAACATATAGCATTCAAAACTATTTTCCATCTGTAAACATTTCTACTATTCATTCTAATATTATTTTTTCATTACAGTTTGATAAAGTAACAAATCGAGAATGTTTGTGTAATATACTGTTCTATATCCTGAACACGAGTATACTTTTCATCTCCAACATTGGACGTATTTCCGCACACAGTCAAGCAGAGGACCAAGAGGCATAAACAACCGAAGTCCAAGATGAATAGTTGCACACAGGAGACAACCACGGTCAAATATTTGCACTCAGAAAGAGACCACGGAACAGAGGTAACCCTGCTACGTAATATTTTTAAATTCCATTGAAAAATCGAAATCATTGACAAGCATTCATATTTATCATTATCAAATACAACATATATGCATACGAAGGATTCCATTCCCGTAAAAAAAATGATATTAAGCGTGTGACTGAAGTGGCGTTACAATCAAAAACCTGGACGAGGGTTCAACCATAGCAACGACAACCTTTCCATTGAACAACCCTTATACAATATCGATAGTGGAAGACGCAGCAAAAAAATACTACAGACAACGAAAAAAACCACAGAAAATCCTACAGCAGCCATGGTCATCAACCATTCGGAGAAATAAACTGAAAAATTTGAGGATTCAGGCCTACCGAGAACCAGTTCACTATGTCAAAAGGAGTTGGAGAACCCGCATGCTCAGGCCGCCACCAACGACCTGTAACCAGCAAATATGAAACCGAGTTACAGGTGTATTAGGGGGAAAACCCTTCAAGTAAGTAAACCACTACATGTGGAAGATAAAAACATCAAAATTACCTAAGTAAGCCGAGTCGAAATTTAGCCACAGCGACGTCCCGGAAAAGTTGCATAGCTGGAGACCAAAGGAGCGAGGAGGGTAAGTAACAGTAATAGAAGTAGGACAGAATTGAAGCAGGGACGGGAGATAATACCTGTTCGAGTCAACGAACAACCGCTAACGTGACCCTGTGCTCAGAACAAACACCAACGCTCACAAAATGAAAACCCAGAATAATGGAAAGCGTGAGGATTGAACCCAGATTTGGGTCAAGAAACAACAGGAGCTCGAAGAGTAAAACCAAACCACAACGCATGTATAGAACCATAATAAAACAAGAGAGAAGTATAAAAGAAATCCTGATCAAACAATACATGCAGGCTCGCAGACAGTAAGTAAAATACGACGAGCACATACCACTGGAAACTGCTTACAGAACGCACGCAGGCATAAAAAGGATAACAAATAGAACTTACCAGGTTCGAATCAACACCACAAAGCCAAGCGACAACAACATTCGAGCAGCATTTCCCATAAGTTCAGAGTCAAACCGAGCGGAGGAGAGTTCGTGAACCATTATCAACAGAAGGCAACCAATACTCACCATTGCAAACGAGATAGTATTCCACAGGGCAAACCCAGAAAACCCTCACAAACATTCTCAGCGAGAAGAACAGTCCAGAATAACCCAAAAGGGTCGGTTGCTTGGCACAAAGAACAAGTGGAAACAGGATCGAGGCATTAGGATGGACCATTAAATGCCGAATTAAACTCACAACTGCCACCCACTATGAAAAATCCCCACAGACGACCTCCACGCAAGGAAACAAGAGATATTTTGTCGACACACCATTACATACGAACGTGTAGAACCGTGGGCCCTTTGGGCTGGGTTACACCAGAGTGGTATCAGAGCCAAGTTGAGTAGATTGAGAAAAATGGATGTAGGACGACGAGGACGAGGCCGAGGTGCTCGTAGAATGGTAGATGAAGTGTTACGAGAAGAACTCAGAGTTCTTACTGCTCGTTTGGAAGCAGTAGAGTCAGGTAGGCGAAGAGATCCAGAAATGGGCGATGTAAGTGAAGAGGAAGTAGAAGTGGCAGCAGATGGACCTGAAGGTGAATCCGTAGAGGTGAAATTGCTGAAGTCTGTTTTACTATCAAACAGTACACCTAAACCAGAACTCCCGACGTACGATGGTAGTTTTTCTGTCGATGTTGTGTTGGATTGGATTAGTGAGATGGACAAGTATTTTGAGTGCGAGGAAGTTAGCGAAGACCGTAGAGTCAAATTCGCATTGACGAAGTTGGAAGGGCAAGCAGCTCTGTGGTGGGATAGTGTCGAGAATGAGAGGAAGAGGTTGAATAAAGCGCCGATTAAAACTTGGTCAAGAATGGTGGCCAAGTTGAACGGAAGATTTCTGCCAAGGGACTATGAAATTGTGTTACATAGACAGGTATAGAACTTAAGGTAGAGAGGATTGACTGTAAAGGAGTACACAGAGGAGTTCTACCGAGTGAATTTGCGAGCTGGATATACAGAAGATACTGCAGAAAGGACAACCAGGTATGTTAATGGGTTGAGAATGGAAATTCTAGATGAAATAAGTATTTTGTCTCCAAATAATACTGAGGAGGCATACCAGAGTGCAGTAAAAGCGGAGGAGAAAATTACCCAAAGGCAGAATGCCCGGAGAGGATGAGGATCCAGCAGAGGGAAAGGCCAGTCCTATGGCAGGGGCTGGACTGTTAGCAGCAGTGAGGAAGCCAACAGTTCGAGAACTTCAGGAACAATAGATAAAGGAGATAGTATGAGAGGTGGCAGATCGTCCCAGCGCGGCAGAGAAAATGACCGAGGAAGAGGGGGTGGTTACCAATGTTATAAATGCCACAAGTGGGGGCATCGCTCGTTTGAGTGTCCAAAAGCAGATTTAGTTGGACAGCGGGATGCATATGTGGTGCAACCGGAGGAAACAACAGTAGTCACTCAAGAGGCAGAGAATGCCCCAGAGACGGGAGAAGCTTTGGTGCTGCATATGGTGCTGTTGAAACTCGTCAACGAGAGTACCGAACAGACGCAACGGAAAGCTTTGTTCAGGACGATTTGCAAATCACAGGGTAAGTGTTGTAGGATGAAAATTGATAGTGGAAGTACTGACAATTTTGGTATCCACAGAAATGGTGGAAAGCTGGGGCTGAAGTGTTTAAAGCATCCCAGTCCATATAGAGTTTCATGGTTACAAAAGGGACACCAATTGATGGTGGATGAGCAAAGCGAGGTTGAGTTTCAGATAGGTAGGTATAAGGATAAGATTATCTGCGACATCATGCCAATGGACGTATGTCACATATTGCTGGGCAGGCCTTGGCAATATGATAGGAAGGTAACACACGATGGAGTGATGAATTGTTATTAATTCGAGAAAGATGGGGTCGGGCATACCCTTGTGCCTATCAAGGAAGAGAAAGGAGCAGCTGAAACAAGTGAACCCAAAGCATTGTTAGTGAGTGGAAAGCAGTTTTTAAAACAGGTAAAGAGCAGCGAAATAGGTTATGCAGTAGTGAAGAAAATAAGGACAGTTCTATTACACATGGAAATATCAGATTTGCCCATAGAGATACAACAAATGTTGGAAGAATTTACAGATATAGTAGTGGATGACTTGCCAGACAAGTTGCCCCCCAAATGGAGTATTAGTCACCACATTGATTTTATACCCGGAGCCAACTTTCCAAATAAAGTAGCCTACCGAATGAGCCCCAACGATAATGAGGAAATCAAGAAACAGGTGCAAGAACTGTTGGACAAAGGTTTAATAAGGTAAAGCTTGAGCCCATGTGTTGTGCCAACAGTCCTTGCCCCCAAGAAGGGAGGAGAATGGCGGATGTGCACCGACTCAAGAGCCATCAATAAAATCACCATCCGGTACAGATTTTCGTTACCACGTATGGATGATATGATGGGATGTTTAAGTGGGGCGACTTACTTCTCCAAAATAGATTTGAAAAACAGGTATCATCAGATTCGGATACGAGAGGGGGACGGGTGGAAAACAACCTTTAAAACAAATGAGGGACTGTATGAGTGGCTGGTCATGCCATTTGGGTTGAGTAATGCACCCAACACATTCATGAGGCTAATGAATGAGATGTTGAGAGAATATATTGGGAAATTTGTGATAGTTTATTTAGATGACATCCTTATTTTTAGCAGGACAAAAGAAGAACACTTTCGACATGTGCGCAAAGTGTTGGAGAAACTACAACAGAACAAACTACTGATAAACTTGAAGAAATGTACTTTTCTGTAGAGGGAATTAATTTATTTGAGATTTGTGATAGCAGAAAACGAACTGAAGATGGATCCAGAGAAGGTAGCAGCAATAGTAAACTGGCCGTCTCCAAAAAATTTATTTGAGGTATGTAGTTTCCACGGATTGGCAAGTTTCTATATGAAGTTTATTAAGAACTTCAACGGGATTTGTGCACCTATGCTGGAGACCATAAAAAGGCCAGCCAACCTTTTCGGTGGACGGAAGTAGCGGAGAAAAATTTTCAGTTATTGAAAAGGAAGATTACTGAGAGGCCAATCCTAAGGCTACCAGATTTTCAGAAATTGTTTCAAGTACGTTGTGACGCTAGCGGGACAACAATTGGAGTTGTACTTAGTCAGGAGGATAGACCTGTGGCATTTTTCAGCGAAAAGCTAAATGAGAGTAGATAGAAGTACTCCTCATATGACAAAGAGTTTTATGCAGTTGTAGAGGTGTTAAGACACTAGAGGCATTATTTACTGGGGAATGAATTCGTGCTGTTCTTAGATAATTCTGCACTACAATATGTAATGTAGCAACACAAACTCAACCATAAACATGCCAAATGGGTGGAGTATTTACAGAGTTTTAATTTCGTGCTGAAGCACATTAGCGGGCAAGAAAACAAGGTGGCCGACGCATTAAGTAGAAAGGCTCTACTTTTGCAGGAGAGCGCTCTACAGGTGTTGGGTTTTGAGCATTTACGGGACCTTTACCAAACATATGCAGATTTCAGAGAAGCCTATGAGGCGTGCCAAAACCCTTTGATAAGTGGTAACAATCCTTGGTTGGATTATAATATACAGGAAAAGTTGTTGTTTAAAGGAGGACAACTGTGTATACCCAACTGTTCAATGAGAGAGAATATGATTCGCGAAAACACAGCGGGGGTTTGGTTGGACACTTCGGTATAAATAAGACCCTAGAACAACTTAGTCATTTCTATTTTTGGCCAAGAATGCGACGAGACGTACAACGTTTTGTGACTAAGTGTAAGGTGTGCCAATTGGTGAAGGGGCACAGCCAGAACACAGGACTATATATAGCATTACCTATTCCAAGTAGGCCATGGGATTCTGTTAGTCTAGATTTTGTTTTAGGATTGCCAAATACACAGAGAGGATATGATTCAGTAATGGTAGTGGTGGACAGGTTCTCAAAAATGGCACATTTTATACCTTGCCGGAAAACTAGTGACGCCACTCACGTGGCCCACTTGTTTTTCAATGAGATTGTCAGGTTACATCAATTACCAAAAACCATCCTTTCAGAGAGGGACGTGAAGTTCACGAGACATTTTTGGCGTACCTTATGGAAAAAAATGAACACACACTTAAGCTACAGTTCTGCATATCACCCGCAAATCGACGGGCAAACAGAAGTTGTGAACAAGAGTTTGGGAAACCTGTTACGCAGCTTAGTCGGGGAGAATTCATGGATGTGGGATCGGGTGCTAGTGCAAGCAGAGTTCGCCTACAACGACTCACCCAATTGTAGCACAGGTTTTAGTCCCTTTCAGATCCTATATGGCATGAACCCTCGTGGAGTGCATGAGCTTCGGGATCTTGGCTTACAGGAATGACGAAGTGCAGACAGAGAGGATTTTGCTAAGGCAATGAGAGACTTACACGAACAGGTGAAGCCAACATTACAGGACAGCAGCTTAAAATATAAACAACATGCAGATCTAAAGAGGAGGGAGGTTCAGATTGAAGTGGGGGACGAAGTCCTTGCACACTTACCTAAGGAATGTTTCCCTAAGGGTACATACAATAAACTGAAGTACAAAAAGATAGGACCTTGTAAAGTCCTACGGAAATTTTCGGCAAATGCCTATGAGATACAATTGCCACCTGGAATAGGCATTTCACCTATCTTTAATATAGTAGATCTGTTCACGTACACAGACGACCCCACGGAGGAAAAAAAAGATGGACCCGGACAATCCACACGGAATACCCACGAAGACGGAGAAACTTGGAAGAGACAGATGCCTTATGTTCAACCCCCTGAGATTGAAGGCATCTTCGAAACTCAGGTGGCTAGACGTACTCGGCGAAAGAATTACTTACAGTACCTGGTGAAGTGGAAGAACCGTCCGATTGAGAACAGCTCATGGCTTCACGCTAGGCAGATTGCACAAACAAGAACTTCGATCGAGGACCTCATGGACCGGAGTCATGATCTCTTTTTACCCCGGGAGCCTGATGCAGGAGCATCCAGCTCGCCATAACCGGGCAAAGTCTCAATCAGGTTTGAAGGTTATTGATCAACTGGATTATTTATTTTTACGTTTTCATGAGATAGTTTTTCTTTTAACTTGTTTTTACAGAGTTGGTGAATTCAAACATATTTAGTTAAATAACTAGAATTACTGTAGCTCGAACAATAACTAGGGAATAGTTCGTTAAATTATGAGAGAAATGACAAACTGTTCATACAAATCTTGTAATGTCAGGCAAATATGGTTATCAACGATAACAAGATCTTTTTGTAACTAAATTCTATGGCAGTTTGATTAACTGCAAAATAAACTGAAATGGAAGGGCATAAAAGCCAAAGTTTAACAGAGAGAAGGAGTTCAGCAATTGCAAAAGGAAAGAAATAAAATGAACAAGATACAAACATATAGCATTCAAAACTATTGTCCATCTGTAAACATTCCTTCTGTTCATTCTAATATTATCTTTTCATTACAGTTTGATAAAGTAACAAATCGAGAATGTCTGTGTAATATATTGTTCTATATCCTGAACACGAGTATACATTTCATCTCCAACATTGGACATATTTCCGCACACAGTCAAGCAGAGGACAAAGAGGCATAAACAACCGAAGTCCGAGACGAATAGTTGCACACAGGAGACAACCACGGTCAAATATTTGCACTCAGAAAGCGACCACAGAACAGAGGTAACCCTGCTACGTAATATTTTTAAATTCCATTGAAGAATTGAAATCATTGACAAGCATTCATATTTATCATTATCAAATACAACATATATGCATACGAAGGATTCCATTCCTGTAAACAAAATGATATTAAGCGTGTGACTGAAGTGGCGTTACAATCAAAACCCTGGACGAGGGTTCAACCATAGCAACGACAACCTTTCCACTTAACAACCCTTATACAATATCGACAGCAGAAGACACAGCAAAAACAAATTACAGATAATGACAAAAACCACAGACAATCCTACAACAGTCGTGGTCATCGACCATTCGGAGAAATAAACTGAAAAATTTGAGGACTCAGGCCTATCGAGAACCAGTTCACTGTGTCAAAAGGAGTTGGAGGACCCGCATGCTTAGGCCGCGACCAATGACCTGTAATCAGCAAACATCAAACCTAGTTAGAGTGTATTAAGGGGAAAACCCTTCAAGGAAGTAAACCACTACATGCGGAAGATAAAAACATCAAAATTACCTGAGTAAGCCGAGTTTAAATTTAGCCACAGCGACGTCCCAGACAAGTTGCATAGCTGGAGACCAAAGGAGCCACGAGGGTAAGTAACAGTGATAGAAGCAGGACAGAATTGAAGCAGGGACGGGAGATAATACCTGTTCGAGTCGACGAACAACCGCCAACGTGACCCTGTGCTCAGAACAAACACCAACGCTCACAAAATGAAAACCCATAGTAATGGAAAGCGTGAGGATTGAACCCAGATTTGGGTCAAGAAACAACATGAGCTCGAAGAGTAAAACCAAACTGCAATGCATGTACAGAACCATAATAAAACGAGAGAGAAGTCTAAAAGAAATCCTGATCGAACCATACATGCAGGCTTGCAGACAGTAAGTAAACTATGACGAGCACATACCACTGGAAACGGCTTATAGAACGCGCGCAGGCATAAGAAGTATAACAAACAGAACTTACCAGGTTCGAATCAACACCACAAAGCCAAGTGACAACAGCATTCGAGCAGCATTTCCCATAAGTTCACAGTCAAACTGAGCGGAGGAGAGTTCGTGAACCATTATCAACAGAAGGCAACCAGTCCTCACCATTGCAAACGAGACAGTATTCCACAGGGCAAACCCAGAAAACCCTCACAAACATTCTCAGCAAGAAGAGTAGTCCAGAGTAAACGAAAAGGGTCGGTTGCTTGGCACAAAGAACAAGTGGAAACAAGATCTAGGCGTTAGGACGGACCATTAAATGCCGAATTAAACTCACAACTGCCACCCACTGTGAAAAATCCCCACAGACGATCTCCACACAAGGAAACAAGAGATATTTTGTTGACACGTCATTACATACGGACGTGTAGAACTGTGGGCCCTTTGGGTTGGGTTACACCAATCCACATTATAGTATTTGAGCCCGAAGCCTTGAGTACCATTGAAGTGCATTAGAAATCTCTTTGTACACACCATTTTATTTCAAAAGTCTTTTGAATGAACCTAGAAATCATAACAATTACAAATGAACAATGTAGCGTGATAGTAATAAGGTAGATAAGACTCCCCACTAGTTATCAATATTTAGTCACATCCTCAAATTCATTCTTATCATGTTATGTAATCTTCATATTTTTCCCTATTGGAGTAGAAACAAGATTATAATCAACCATGAAAAATTTGTGCAACAATTCTCCAATATACTTCTTTTGGGAGAAATTACTTCAATATCAAAGTAGTAGTGAAGATGTTCCATATATGCCATATTAAAATCCTTCTTCAATTCTTTCTTGATGGATGCAATATATAATTCATTATTCTTTGTTATTAAAAGACAATCTACATCAACCACGTGATGTATAATAGTTTTCCCAACATTCTTGACAAACAAAGTTGCATCATCAAGATTAAAATGCTTAAATTTCATCTTATAAATATGCCTGATTATATTTACATACCATGTGCAAAGTAACTGCTTCAGCCATACAAAGACATGATGAGCTTGCATACCTTTTGTTTTTGACCTTTCAAAGAAAATCATGTTGGTTGAGACATGTAGAGTTTATTTTTCAAGTCTCCATGCGAGAAGGTGTTCTTTGCATCCATGTGATGAATTTCGCACCTATTATGTATTACAAAAACCAACAATGCACTAATGGTAACCCATTTTTTTGTTTGGATAATGGTGGCTCAACATAGTATATTCCTTCTTTATGTGAAAATGTTGTGACTGCAAACCTCACCTTATGCTTGTCAATTGATCCATATAATTTCGAGTATTTCTTCTACAACCACCTACAACCAATTGGTTTGGTTCCAATTGGAACATCCTCCAACTTCCACATATAACTCTTAGTAAAAGCAATTTCCTCAAAGAAAGAGAACATTATGCAAAATAAAATATGGAAATCCATGCAATTTGAGAGTGATGCTTCCTATTCTTGTAGGTTTAATGTTGGAGCCATTTGTAAAATATACTACACCATCTACATTGTCATTGAATTCTTAAAACTATCTCTCCACAAAGTCAAATGGAAAAGTTACGCTTCTTTCAAACCATCAAGCCTCTCTCTAGGTACTAAATGAAGTTTTGAATAAGTATTCATTTTGGTAGTATTTCAATGAGAAATAACATATTGAGTGGGTTTAAGAACTCTACCACTTACTTCCTTTTGTTTCTTCTTAGATTTGATCTTATCTCATGGCATCATATAAGTCTTCATTTCAAGTCCATTATTAACACAATAAAGATAGTGAAGAGCAAATCTCTCACCATGATTTTGTCTACCAACCATTCTTTTGAAAAGCTTAAACTCTTCTTCTCACATCCTCTATTACTACTTCCAACCTACCCGCTAAATGTATATGATTGACCAAAAAATAAAACCTCAAAGGCAAGCACACTTGTTGAAATGAATGCAAGTTTTTGTTGAACTGTACACAAAAATATAGGTGTTGTTATGCACAAAAGTATGGTTTCGAAGTAACAACTATCCTAGAGAGTTTTGAGGCTAAATTTTGTAATATAGGCATGAATGAGCTATTATGGGTGCACAATCCTGCTATTGTGGAGGCAAAACTCTTTTTCTCTACTCTAGGAAAAAATTATAAAGAGAAGCTTAATTTCTTTTGGAATATACCAATCTAGTTGGAGATATTTTCCTCATTTACAACCTTCGATCCTTTGGGATCCTCTTTACTAGATAATTCATCGTTTCCCACTCTTTCACCGCTATTTTCTTTTAGCGCATGAAAAGCCACCACCACCTAGTCCTATTTTCCTAGGTGAAGAATTGTGGCAATTGACCTATAATTTAAGTCCAATCCCTTCGTTTTGTGCTTCCTTATCATATTTTTTTCACTGCATACCCCTTTCTATTGGTGTCATCTCCTATATCCACAAGCTATTTGATTGAAAATATTGTTTGAATCACGGAAATAGTGGGTTGATTGATTGTAAAAGGATTATTATAAAAATCCTTGCCGTCAACTTTGAGAGACACCATGAAAATTTCAACATTTCAGAGGAAAAATATTTTGATTTCATGATGCAAGATAACAAAAGAAATATATTGAAGAAACTCTGAGAAGACATCATCCTGGTCTGACGATTAGAAGATAAACGAATTTAACTTCATTCAATTTATTAGAGATATAGGATCCAATATTTCCTTTGAGTTTGAACCCTTGTGCATGTTGGAATGTATTAATTACTGCTAAATATATAGTTAGTTTAGCTTCTATTAGTTTATATTGAGTTTAAATCTAGGAAGTGTAATTCATGTATATGTAATGTTAGTACTTTTAAGTTTATTTAATCATATAGCTTCAAGCAATTAAATTAATGAATTCAAGTAATAATGTTATAGATTTAGTATGTTGTGTGTTGTATTTTTCTATGTTATTTTGAATTTGGTTTTCTCATCCAAAGAGCAAAGTGCAGACAAAGGAAGTTGGCATACCAAGAGTAGGTTCTAGTGAAAGGATTTTGAAAGATGAGTAGTTGTTTGTTGTTTTGCATGGTAGCCCGAGATAGTGTTGTGGTTTGAGGGTTTGTAAACCCACAACCATTTATAAAAATACTTGCTGTGTCATTTGCATAGACACTGCTTTGTCCATTGTTGGTGAGTAATATTTGTTGTTTGAAGAAGTCACCAAAGAGAGATTTAAAAAAATTAATATTGAGAGGCACTTGAAAGGGGTGTTATCTTCACTTTACAATGATGGTTCAAAAACATACCTTCATAATATTATTAATAATAAAGGGTTGTATTGAAACAAATAACCCTACATTTTTGAAAAACATACAATTATCACAAACTCAACAAATAAATCCAAAATACAAATGAAACAAAACAATTCCATCCTCATAATATTATTAATAATGAAGGGTTGTATGGAAACAAATAACCCTAGATTTTTGAAAAACATATTATTATCACAAACTCAACAAATGAATTTAAAATACAAATGCAATAAAACAATTCCATTTTCATGATTAGATTAGATGAAAGCGATATTTCTTTATAATGTTTTCAGCAATGAGTTTTCCATTAAGATTACAAGTATCTTGGAGAACGAGAAGACGTGAACAGTCTATGTTTGAATTGAACGAAAACGTCTGTAACGGATTAATCACGTGTGCTATACAAACTTTGATCGAATTAAGGTGAAGTGAATAAAGCATCCGCTTTTGATTCATCCAAACAATAGATTCCCACTCATCACGCATTTCTTTATGCCCTTGTTCTTAGGAATATTAAATTGCCCGTTCCATCATCTCCTGTTTTAGCTTGTAAATACTGTGTACAATTTTACTTTAAACGTTTTAGAATCGTTAAAAAAACGAATCGAATTGTAAATATCGTTGGATAATTCAAATATGATGTGAATTTTAAAAAAAGTTCAATTAAAAATACAATTCTATTGATTAGGATGCGTTGAAAACGAATAATAGCAGGGCGGCTGCTACAATGTCAACGTCAAACAGATCGCTGAGCTAGGTTGAGTGGTGGAGGCTGAAATTAGAATATACATATATAGCTATTATTTTCTTATATATTAAAATTTAAAATAATTTAAATTGTAAACGAAAGGAGTGGAAGTGAGAGCAGTAAATGAGGGAGCCCTTATTCGGTGCGGTTATGGTAATTTTAAAACCAAAATCAGATGCCGCATCTTCATCTCCATTTACCAGGTACTTTACTTTTCTCAGTTGCAATAGATAGTAGGAATTTTCCCTGTTTGTTCTTAAGCAGTGGCATACGTGTTCATCTAGAATTTTGAGGGTCTTCCGGTATGAGTGGTATCTCTCACCATCTAATTATTAAGTTGAGGTTTTTTATATTTATGAAGTTGTTTGGATTTTTTGGTGTTGGAATGTGGCTGGTGAAATCTTGATTTGTGTTATTTAAACTGGTGTTTGACTATATACATTGACTCAGCACCTGAAAAATTCTTAGGGCACTTGGTGTGTACAGTTTTATCCATCAAACTTGTGATTTCAATAAATTCCTACTCAATTTTATAGAAATTAAACCAGAAAGACCCACCATAAAAGCTTCCAAAAAATCTCACTAATCACAAAGAGCATGCGTTTCCTCCTAAGAAATGAAATGAAGTGACATTTTAAAGTCAATGACATTAAAAATAGTCTATGAGACCACTAGTTCCCTATTTCTTTCTTTTTGCAATTCAATTCCTTTCCTATTCAAATTGATGATGAGTTGGCCCAACCTTCCAACAATCCTCTCCGTAAAAAAACAATGGCAAGAAACTGATGCTAACATGTTCTCATAACATTATCTGATGTCACATTCCAAAATGAAATGTTTTTCCGATTCCACTACCTAGACGTGCAGAATGTACACACCCGTTCTTCCCAAGCTTCTTTAGGCCTTTTCCATCGTCATTTTTCACAGCGAAGTTGATGAGAGTTGGTCTTTAATTGAGCAATAAGAACCTTTTCCCTCATGGAAATGCTAGCTCCAATGAACTCTTTTTGTTGTAGTTTTGTAAATAACACTTAGAGTTGAATTCCTCAATGTAGTACTTCTTTCTACACAACTCTTTTCCCCATACCTTTTGAAATTATCCATAACAAAATCCTTTATCTCCTTGCTATTTGTGGGACAAACATTAAGGTAGATATTCTATTTTTGCATCCATGTGTAGTTTTCTTTCATCCATGTTTTCTTTCTTTCACTCACGCCTTCATTGAAGATAACATTAGGCTATCTACCAACTCTCATTTGCTCAATTATTTTTAGATATCTTATGAGACACACCATAACAATTGTTTCGATGGGAGTTGCTCCTATTTCACTCAACATTATCTCATAATGTACTCGTCTTTTTATTTTGAACTTTCTCATGATGAAGTGTTTTTTATTTTTCTCAATTTATTTTTGATGCAGGAGCATCTAGCTGATAAGACGAGATTAAAGGAAGGTTGTTTGGTATCTGAAGGGGACAAAGGAGTAAATTCGCTGAATGGATAATGTGTTTGTTTCTTTTACTTTTATTTGATTAAGTTGTTTAAGTTAGATAAGTAAACAATAATTAGGAACAGTAGGAATTATAATTAGTTAGGCTCAATGTCTTAAACAACTAATTTAACCCTTGTTGTAATGTTGAACGACAATGAAAAGTTCTGTAACAAAACTGATATAACTAATTGGACATAACCAACAACAGCTGGAAAACCTAGCAGTTTTCTAATAGTTGCTTTAAGAGAGAAACAGAACACAGTGTGGGGTTCGATTGTCAGAGAAATGAGAAATAAAGAATTGTAATTTCTGTGCATTTTTCCTCTCCAACGCCCCAAAGACCGTCTACGTTATCTATGTGAAATTAACTGCATAGATTGTTGGTAATATTTTTACAAGCTATGACGCGACTGGAGTTGTAACGAAATTAGAAATGGAACATAAGCACACAGGTTGCAATTAAATTCAAAGAACATGCAGTGGAAAACCAATCATACAGTCCTCAAGACGACATATATAATTGAACGTCAAGGAGACAGAATTAGCGAGCCCAAACAAGCAATTAAATTCTAAAATTGCCAGGTATGCAAATAAACAACCAATTATAGTTTCATATTTAAATTTATACAAACGAGAAAATAGAGTTTTGGTTCCTTTTACACACACACACACACATACACAGATATATATATCTATCTATCTATCTATAGATATATATATATATATATTATATAATATATAATATATATAATATTATATGATATCTATATATAGTATATATAATAATATATATATATATATATAGATACCCGACCCTAGATAGATAGATATCCATGGTTCGAACAAAAGAAAAGGAACCTATTCCACATTATAATCGCCCATGCCTATGACAAAGCAGGAATTGAACACAGTATGAGTTTAGAACCCACGATCCATTACAATAACCAGATAAGAAAGAAATGCCTATGTAAGCCTACAGTGAGACAATGTACAGACAGCGACCCAACAAATCATAATTATACAAACCCTAACAACCATAATCTAAGGCAGAATAGAAGCAACCAGAGAATAGAGGAATGACACTACCCGTGTCCAATCGAATCAACCAAATTGCTAAGTGTCGAAACCCTCGAGCAACCATGCCTGCAAATGTAACCAGTTAACAAACATTATTAGCAGCTGACAGTACAAAGAGACGAGGACTCACAACACAACAAAGAAAATAAGTTCCAGTTCTTTACCTGACGAAGGCAAGCCGCAACCATAACAATTCCACCATGTCACCCTGGTCACAAGGAGCCGAAACATTAGTTGACTGAGGGAAAAGGAGCAGATATTGGTAGCATGGGACCAAATGAACTTACCCTGTGAGTGACAGAGGAACCGAAGAAGGTTGACTTCGGATTTTGCTAGCTTCGTGGACGATCGATTCAAAAACAGAGGGTTGCCACCTGAAGCAACTCCAACCAGCAAATGACCACGACAACTGAGGAAGACACAGACATTAAAAATGCATACCAAAGAGAAGGGATGCAGGGATGTATCACAAAGCCACATACACCCAAGGAACAATCAAAATTTAACACGGACCAGACAGGAATTGAACCTACTGATTGGTTACAGCCAGTGCTGGATGAAGAGGGGAGATTATCAGGCTGAAGTCCTGAACCAGAGGATGCAGCAATAGAACTCCATATCGAACCCACCAGAAACCACCAAGAACACAGAGCTCACAGAACCGGGAGAATTGGTGAACAAATGACTTGGGCGTGGGTTTGATCACCCATACCGAGACAGGTTTGAGAATTCTGAGAGCAAAAACTTGTTAAAGAACCGAAACCAATAGTACCAATCAACTGTGTGAGTGCCAAGGATCAAATCCTTATCATTGAAATTAACTGCCTGCAAATCAATCCAATACCAAAATATGTTGTTCATAATTAAATTCACTTTCTTTCTACATTGATAGCCATCAGAAGTGTGTCAACGTGGGCTGGACTCATCAAGTGGTATTAGAGCAAGGAGTTAAAGGAATCGGGATATGGAGGTTCAAAGACTAGGACGTGGAAGAGGTGTGTGTAGAGCAACAAATGAGGGCTTGAGGGAAGAATTAAGGACCCTTACTGCTTGCCTAAAGGCAGTGGAGGCAGGAAGGAGAAGAGACCCGAAACTTGGGATGATAGTGGAGAGGAGGTAGTAGTTATTTCAAAGGAATCAGAGGAAGAGACCCAAGAAGTAAAATTGTTGAGGTCAGTGCTGCTCACCAGCAGCAAACCCAAACCGGAAATTTGTAACTATGATGGCAATCTGTCCGCTGATGTTCTGCTGGATTGGATAAGTGAGTTGGATAAGTATTTTGAGAACGCAGAGATCAATGAAGATAAAGGGGTTAGATTCACTGCAACCAAATTGAAGGGAGACTCCGCCTTATGGTGGGATAATGTCCAGGCAGATAGAAGGAGAATAAATAAGATATCGATAAGGAAGTGGCCAAGGATGGTGACAAAGCTGAAAGGCAGATTCCTGCCTAAAGATAATCAGGTTGAGCTTTATCGACGGGTACAAAATTTGAGACAGAAAGGTATGACTGTAAAGGAATATATGGAAGAGTTCTACCGTGTGAACTTGAGGGCTGGATACACTGAGGATACTCCAGAGAAGACAACGAGATACGTGAACGGTTTGAGGCTGGAAATACTAGATGAGATCAGTATTCTTTCTCCGTGGAACATAGAAGAAGCCTTTCAGAGTGCTGTAAAGGCTGAGGAAAAGATTAATAGAAGACAGAATAACAGGAGAGGACGAGGAAATGTCAGAGGACGAGGAAAGTCCTATGGTAGAGGGAGAACTGGCAGTAACAGCAAAGAGGGCAACAGCTCCAGGGCTTGAGGAACATCAGAGAAGGGAGATAGCATGAGAGGAGGCTGGCCATATCAGCGAGGAAGGGGGAATAGCCGAGGAAGGGGAACTAATTTCCAGTGTTACAAGTGCCATAAGTGGGGGCACAGATCCTTCAAATGCCCAGAAACAGAGCAAGCTTCTAGAGGGGAACATTTGTTGCACAACCTGAGGAAGATGAGGCACTGCCCCAGGAAGTACAAAATGTGGCAGAAACAGGAGAGGCTTTGGTTCTAAATAAGGTTCTATTGAAGCTAGCTAAGGAGATTGTTGCGCAGACCGAACGGAAGGCACTGTTCCAGACAATTTGTAAATCAGATGGTAAGTGCTGTAAATTGATCATAGACAGCAGGAGTACAGATAACCTGGTTACCACCGAGATGGTGGAGAAGTTGGGATTGAGGCGACTTAAGCACCCTACACCTTACAATGTGTCATGGTTGCAGAGAGGCCACCAGCTATTAGTTGATGAACGATGCGAGGTCGAATTTCACATTGGCAAGTACCGGGACAGGGTTGTCTGCGATATTATGCCAATGGACATGTGCCACATACTGCTAGGGAGACTGTGGTAGTATGATCGGAAGGTGGTACACGATGGGAAGACAAATTGTTACAAATTTGTGAAAGATGGAGTCAAGCATACGCTTGTACCCATCAAAGAAGAGGATACAACAGAAGCGAGTGGAACAAAAGCCTTATTAGTAGGTGGAAAACAGTTTATTAAACAGATTGAGGAGAATGAAGTGAATTATGCTATCGTGAGGAGAACTAAGACTGTGTTGCCGCACACAAAAATCTATGAACTGCCTACAAAGATTCAGGAGATGTTAGAGTAATTCAAGGACATTGTAGCTGATGACTTACTGGACAAGTTTCCTCCCAAGAGGAGTATTAGCCATCATATTGATTTCATACCCAGAGCAAGCCTACCAAATAAAGCAGCGTACTAGATGAGCCCGAAAGATAATGAAGAGATTCAGAAATAGGTGCAAGAGTTGCTATACAAGGGACTGATCGGAGAAAGTTTGAGCCCTTGTGCGGTACCAACAATACTTGCACCTAAGAAGGGTGGAGAATGGTGAATGTGTATAGACTCGCGAGCTATCAATAAAATCACTATTCGGTACAGGTTTATGCCAATGGACATGTGCCACATACTGCTAGGGAGACCGTGGTAGTATGATCGGAAGGTGGTACACGATGGGAAGACAAATTGTTACAAATTTGTGAAAGATGGAGTCAAGCATATGCTTGTACCCATCAAAGAAGAGGATACAACAGAAGCGAGTGGAACAAAAGCCTTATTAGTAGGTGGAAAATAGTTTATTAAACAGATTAAGGAGAATGAAGTGAATTATGCTATCATGAGGAGAACTAAGACTGTGTTGCCGCACACAGAAATGTATGAACTGCCTACAAAGATTCACGAGATGTTAGAGTAATTCAAGGACATTGTAGCTGATGACTTACTGGACAAGTTTCCTCCCAAGAGGAGTATTAGCCATCATATTGATTTCATACCCAGAGAAAGCCTACCAAATAAAGCAGCGTACTAGATGAGCCCGAAAGATAATGAAGAGATTCAGAAATAGGTGCAAGAGTTGCTATACAAGGGACTGATCGGAGAAAGCTTGAGCCCTTGTGCGGTACCAACAATACTTGCACCTAAGAAGGGTGGAGAATGGCGAATGTGTATAGACTCGCGAGCTATCAATAAAATCACTATTCGGTACAGGTTTCCCTTACCCAGAATGGACGATATGATGGATTGTCTCAGTGGTGCAACTTATTTTACAAAGATTGATCTGAAGAGTGGTTATCATAAGATCAGGATTAGAGAAGGAGACAAGTGGAAGACAACCTTCAAAAGCAATGATGGACTGTACAAGTGGTTGGTCATGTCGTTCGGTTTGAGTAACGCTGCCAGTACTTTTATGAGGTTGATGAATGAAATGTTGAAAGAGTTCATCGGTAAGTTTGTGATAGTATATGTTGAGATATTTTGATTTTCAGCAGAACGAAAGAAGAGCACCTTCAACATCTTCGAAGGGTGCTAGAGAAGTTACAGCAGAACAAACTGCTAATAAACTTAAAGAAATGTACCTTCCTGCAGAATGAACTAGTTTACTTGGGTTTCGTAATCACAGAAAATGAATTGAAGATGGATCCAGAAAAGATCGCAGCGATTGTCAATTGGCCGTCACCGAAGAGCTTGTTTGAGGTACGTAGTTTTCACGGGTTGGCAAGTTTTTACCGCAAGTTTATAAGAAATTTTAGTGAAATCTACGCGACGATGCTAAACACCATCAAAAAGGCCAATCAACCTTTTTGTTGGACCAAAGCAGCAGAGAATAGTTTCTAGCTCTTGAAGTGGAAGATTACAGAGAGGCCAATTCTAAGGCTACCATATTTTAATAAGCTTTTTAAGGTTTGATACGACGCAAGTGGGACAGCCCTTGTGCTGTGCTTAGTCAGGAAGATAAACCTGTTGCATTATTTAGTGAGAAATTGAATGAAAGCAGGCAGAAGTATTCCTCATTTGATAAGGAATTCTATGCAGTGGTCCACACTTTAAAACATTGGAGACATTACCTGCTAGGAAGTGAGTTTGTGCAATTTTTTTATAATTCAGCGCTGCAATATATAATGCAACAACAAAAATTGAACCATAAGCATGCCAAATGGTAGAGTATCTATAGAGTTTCACCTTTGTGCTCAAACACATCAGTGGTCAAGCCAATAAAGTGGCAGATGCATTGAGCAAAAGAGCTTTGCTCTTACAGGAAAGTACAATACAGGTGATGGGATTCGAACACTTAAAGGATTTGTACCAGACTGACACAGACTTCAAGGAGGCCTTTGAAGCCTGTCAAAATCCTGTGCTAAGAAATGAAAGTGCATGGTTGGACTACAACTTGCAGGAGGGACTATTATTTAGAGGAGGACAATTATGTATCCCGGACTGTTCGATGACGGAAAATATTATACGTGAGAAACATAGTGGGGGTCTAGCCAGTCATTTCGACATAGAAAAAACTTTGGAGCAGCTCAGACACTTTTATGACTGGCCTAGAATGCCCAAGGATGTAAAGCGATATGTGAATAGGTGTAAAGTATGCCAACTAGCAAAAGGACATAGTCAAAACACTGGACTTTACACACCACTACCTGTTCCAAGTAGGCCATGGGACTGAGTCAGCATTGACTTTATCTTGGGACTACCTAGAATGCAGTGGGGATATGACTCAGTGATGGTGGTGGTAGACAGATTTTCAAAAATGGCGCATTTTATCCCTTGTCGAAAAACTAGTGATGCCACTCATCACCTATTTTTCACAGAGATTGTTAGATTACACGGCCTACCCAGATCTATTATTTTTGACAGGGATGTAAAATTCATAGGACACTTTTGGCGCACCCTGTGGAAAAAGTTGGACACACAGTTGAATTTCAGTTCTGCATATCATCCGTAGACTGATGGACAAACGGAAGTGCTGAATAGGAGATTGGGAAATTTGTTACAGAGTTTGACTGGGGAAAATTCACGGTTATGGGATCGTGCTCTCGCTTAGGAAAAATTCTCTTATAACGATTCGCCAAATCGTAGCATCGGACACAGTCCATTTCAAATTTTATATGGCATGCATCCTCGGGGGATACATGAACTACGAGATTTGGGAAAGTTGGAGCGGAGGAGTGCAGACGTAGAAGATTTTGCAGAAGCGATGAGTGAACTACATGAATGGGTGAAGTTAAAATTGTAGGACATCGTGCGGAAATACAAACAAAAGGCAGATCTAAAGGGGCGAGAAGTCCAATTCAATATAGGTGACAAGGTCCTTGCACACTTACGCAAAGAACGGTTTCCTAAAGGCACGTATAATAAGTTAAAATTTAAAAAGATTGGTCCCTGTTAAATTTTGTGCATCTTCTCAGCCAACGCTTATGAAATTCAGCTACCACCTGATATAGGCATATCGCCTATTTTCAATGTGGTAGACCTATTTCCATATATTGCCAACTTAGAGGAAGACAGTGTGGTACGGCCATAACAGGACACCCAAGCTAGAGACAGTTCTTGAATGAGGCACATGCCTTCCGTTCAACCCCATGAGATCGAGGAGATTCTCGAGACCCAGGTAGCCAAGAGGACTCGCAGGAAGGAGTATCTATGTTACCTCGTCAAGTGGAAGAAGCGTCTAATAAAAAATGCTGGTTATTCAGTGGAGAAGCTCATGGAACAGAGCCATGACTTTTTCTTACCCCGGGAGCCTGATGCAGGAGCATCTAGCTGACAGGACGAGATTAAAGGAAGGCTATTTGGTCTCTGAAGGGGACATAGGAGTAAATTCACTGAATGGACAATGTGTTTGTTTCTTTTACTTTTATTTGATTAAGTTGTTTAACTTAGATAAATAGACATTAATTAGGAACAGTAGGAATTATAATTAATTAAGCTCAATGTCTTAAATAACTAATTTAACCCTTGTAGTAATGTTGAACGACAATGAAAAGTTCTGTAACAAAACTGATGTAACTAATCAGACATAACCAACAGTGGTTGGAAAACCTAACAGTTTTCTAACCATTGCTTTAAGAGAGGAACAGAACACAGTGTGGGGTTAGATTGTGCATATTTCCTCTCCAACGCCCCAAAGACCGTCTACGTTATTTATGTGAAATTACATTTGTTTTATGAACAGGAAAGATTGTTGGTAATATTATTACAGGCTATGACGTGACTAGAGTTTTAACGAAATTAGAAATGGAACGTAAGCACACAGGTTGCAAATAAATTCAAAGAACGTGCAATGGAAAACCAATCATATAATCCTCGAGACCACATATATAATTGAATGTCAAGGAGACGGAACTAGTGAGCCCAAACAAGAAATTAAATTCTAAAATTCCCAGGTATGCAAATAAAAAACCAATTACAGTTTCATATTCATATTTATATAGACAAGAAAATAGAGTTCTGGTTCCTTTTACACACACACACACACACACACACACACACATATATATCATGTTCGAAACAAAAGAGAAAGGACCCATTCCACAATTATATCGCCCATGCCTGTGACAAAGCGGGAATTGAACACAGTACGGGTTTAGAACCCATGATCCATTACAATAACCAAACAGGAAAGAAATGCCTGTGTAAGCCTATAGTGAGACAATGTACAGATAGTGACCCAACAAATCATAATTATACAGACCCTAACAACCATAATCTAAGGCCGAATAGAAGGAACTAGAGAACAGAGGAATGACACTAATCGTGTCCAGTCGGATCAACCAAATTGCTAAGTGCTGAAACCCTCGAGCAGCCATGCCTGCAAATGTAACATTTTAAAAAACGTTATTAGCAACCGAAAGTACAAAGAGACGAGGAATCGCAACATAACAAAGCAAATAAGTTCCAGTTCTTTACCTGACGAAGGCAAGCCGCAACCATAACAATTCCACTAGGCCACCCTGCTCACAAGGAGCCGAAACATTAGTTGACTGAGGGAAATGGAGCAGATATTGATAGCATGGGACGAAATGAACTTACCCTGTGAGTGGCGGGGGAACTGAAGAAGGTTGACACCGGATTCTGCCAACTTCGTGGACAGTTGATTTGAAAACAGATGGTTGCCACCTAAAGCAGCTCCAACCAGCAAACAACCACAACAACTGAGGAAGACACAGACATTAAAAACGCATACCAAAGAGCAGGGACGCAGGGACGTAACAAAAAGCCACAAACACCCAAATAACAGTCAAAATTTAACACGGACCAGACAAGAATTGAACCTACCGATTGGGTACAGCCAGTGCTAGACGAAGAGGGGAGCTTATCAGGCCGAAGTGTTGAACCAGAGGACGCAACAATAGAACTCCATATCGAACCAACCAAAAATTGCCAAGAACATAGAGCTCATAGAATCGGGAGAATGGGTGAACAAATGACTTTGGCACGGGTTTTATCGCGCATATCGAGACAAGTTTGAGAATTCCGAGAGTGGACACTTGTCAAAGAACCAAAACCAATAGTACCAATCAACTGTGCGAGCACCAAGGATAAAATCCTTATCATTAAAATCAACTGCGCACAAATCAATCTAATACTAAAATCTGTTGTTCATAATTAAATTCACTTTATTTCCACATTGATAGCCATGGGAAGTGTGTCAATGTGGCTTGGACTCATCAGTTTCCATTTTGAGATAGGGTTGCTACTAGCCCACAATTCACAAGCATATAGCTTCACTGGACAAACTAGGAGTTCAAAAAGCACAATAATTGTTTTCCAATCCCATAACCCCACGCCTCTACATCTATTTCGAAGAGCATATAATGCTTTCCACCTTCCTAAAATTCTCTTCTTTCTGCAGTCCTCCCAATCAGGTTTGTTGTTGAAATCAATCTCGAGGTACTTGTACTCATTTACTTCTTCAAGAGGTCACAAGTTCAAAACCAGAGGCAGTAGAGTATGTATGCCTTCATATACTTAGCAATCAAATATTTGGGCAGAGGTGGGTCCTCGCAATCGAGTTTGTTGTTGAAATCAATCCCCAATTACTTGTACTCATTTACTTCTTCAAGAGGTCACAAATTCAAAACCAGAGACGATAAAGTATGTATGCCTTCGTATACTTAGTAGTCAAATCCCTGGGTTGAGGTGGGTCCCTTGGTGGTAGAGTATGCATACTTTGGTAGACTCAGCAGTCAAATCCCTGGGCGGAGATGGGTCCCATGTTTTATAAACAAGGGGTCTCATACACCAATTTGATATGTGACTTGGTTGTGACCTTAAAATTAGATAATAATAATAATACTTATAGCCTTACATCTAAATTTAACAAGTTTTAGATTAAATAATCATTATTTATAAAACTATGATTGGAAAATCCATAATTCACCCTATGTTCCATTAATAATGAATTATTAAATCTCATTAATGATGAATTAATTATGACTGAAAGAGTGTGGCCATCGTGGACGATTTTAAAGTTGTTATATTATAGTAGACGGTTTCAACTTTTACCTATAATGTTTTTATATCTTAATAAGAGTTAATTTATTAAATTAATATTTATAATTTATATATGATGAAAACTTATATTATTAATAAATATAAAACGGTATAAAATATAAATTATAACATCTAAATATGTAATTTAATAAAAAATTTTATAAATAAAGTTATCTATATATATATATATGGAATAACAAAATTTCTAAGACAAAAAATTGTGTAGAGCAGAAGTAATTATATTCAAATTTGTAATTAAAAAAAACATTATAACATAAAAATGTGTTGCTGTCGTTACAAGTTATACTTGGTGATGTATAAAAATTTGTTAAATTATTTATTTTATTAATTAATTTAAATAATTTTTTTTGATATAATTTGAAAAATAAATTTAAGAAATATTTAAAATAATTATAATTAATATAATTGAAATTAAATTAACTCTAAAATTATTAAATATTTTTTATAATATATTTTGGAGTTGTTTTTATTGTGATTTTTTAGATTTTCTTGGTGCCAAAATTTCACTAAAAATTTTGAGGTGAAATCTTGAGTTTTCTTATTTAAACAAAATTTTTGATTGTATATATGCATTATATATGGATTCAACACCTTGTAAAGCGCCTAGGGCACTTTGATTGTACAAGGGTTACTGATCAAGCTTGTGATTTCAATAAATTCCTACCGGATTTTAGTGAAATTAAACTGGAAAAACCTATAGGAAAAAATTCCAAAACGTTTCACTAAAGACAACTTGATATGTTTTATATGAAGTCAGGATGTTGAACGAAGGGATAGATCCCTCCAATTTCCAACCTCCCATTGTATTTAAGAATGGGAGTTGCTTGGAAAACCCACCCAATGCATCATACATTTGAATAGCATTTACCACCATTCATTCACATGACAAATAATACTCTATTTGAACACTCTGAGATGTGAGATCTTGTTCTTTGGATTTTTTTTTAATGTATGAGTTTGACCTCTTCCAAAGGCATGACAACTCCCTTGGGAACCCAATAGTAGGAGTGTTGCATTTAGGTAAAAAGTCGGCGAGCTCAAGCATAGTTTGTGGGATTTCACTTTGCTTCAAGCTTCAACTTTTTTCCTTGGATATAATTGACATACACTAGTACTCGAGCTAACATGGCTTCATGGATTAAGGGTCTTTAGATCATGCATTAGGCACTAAGCAATAGCAAGGAGAAAGGCCTATGGAAAGTAGGAGACACATCTTTTAGGACGCTTACGACAACCTCGAAGCTAAACACTACAAGAGCGGGAAGAGACAATATTCATCCAAATCTGTCATCCTTGATGGATCATGTTTAGTTAGTTGGTTAACATTGGGTAATTGTCCATATATCTAATTCTTCTAGTTTGGTCAATTCCTCCATTGGTTCTTTTTTTAGTTGGTGGATGTTAGTTTCTTGTGTTCTGGCCTCCATAGGGTGTGTAGCAAACTATATGCTATTGTCTATCAATGGTTACTAGACCCTACTAGGAGTTTGTTATCCACCCTCCTTTCCCATTTATCTTCCTTTTGAAGTCATCACAAGTTTGTCTCAAAGCCAAAATTTCCTTGGGTTTTTCCTTTATTTGGTGTTCTTAGTATCAATCCCTTGTTTATATGGGTGTTGTGGGTAAGGAATATAGCCTAATCATGGCTTATTTGGTGTAGTATGCCTTGACAGTGAATCTGATACCATCGTGGATCTAAGCGTAGGGGTCCTCACAGAAGAGCACGGGTCTAAGCCTAGGATGTCACAACTATCTTCCACTCTACTATTCCCTTTAAAATTCAAGAGGAAATTCATCAACTGAAAGCCTTAACCACTAATGACCAACAAACTTATTATGTTTTAGAAATCCAAGCGTAGGTACCCAAATGAGTTCCTAACCCTGGACACACTACAGGAAGATGGAACCAATAATTGAACTCCAACACCCTTCATTAGTAGATGAAAATACTTCTAGGCAACGATATTGAACGAGAAACATAAATATCACAATGATATAATCTCTTCTCAATGTGAAATGAAGAGGGTTCAATGTTATCATCAATCCTGTCTTGCTAGTCTGGATGTCTGACTTGATCACCTTAAAAGGCACCTTGAATGTGAACTAAAACCTCCTGCTCTAGCTAGAACAAGCATTGAAGACCTAGCACCAGTCACTTTATTAGACTCTTGATGTTATGCTTCACCACTTGGAAGTTGATTTTATTTTTTATATTCTATAGTCTAGTCTATAGTAGATGTCACTAGTTTCTTTCATTTTGGACTATCTAAAATTTGGCCAATGGTCATCAAATATGGTTTCCCTCAAGAAAAATTGAGACCGAACATTACATGAACATTGATATTTATTGTTATGTATGAATAAATTTTGAGGCAAATATAATTTAAATTCATAAAAAAAGTTAATAACATATTTAAATTTTAATTAAAATAATTTAAAATCTTTTAGTTTCAATTTTACAAAAATGGTTAATCTAACATACGATAATATAGAGAATTAAAAAAGAGGAAAATGTATTTCTTTCTGAAAAATAAATCAATAATAAATGTTTGTTTTGGATTATTTTTTCACTTTCCAAGCCATGAAGTAGACGATATAAGACTCTTTGAACCTTCTTTCAGAGGTGGGCCTAGATGTTTTTCTACATTATTTAGAAGGCTAAATCTAAAGCTTCTAATCAAGAATAGAAAATTTCAAAATTTTCAATTTAATTTATACTCTAAGACCTTAGATTTTTTTATATTCGTAAGGTGTGAAAGATTTGAATGCTTTGAAAAAATTAATCTCTCCATGTCATCGAGTCTAATGAAATCATGATACACATATCTTCTAACCTAAGCATATAGAATTTGTCATTTCATTTCATTTCAGCAAATGGAAAGCATTATAACAATTGAATTACAAAGAAAATTAAGGGAAGGCATTTATTTTACATTAAGATGGTAGTATTAGTAAACTTGAAAACACATTTTCCTATAGGAATAAAGGTATAAAATGTTCTTCTTTGCATTGTCAAGAGTTGCATAGGGAATGAAGAATTTCCCAATGACAAAAGCACCACATCAAAATAGTCTTTTCCTCGCCATGTAAACCACCATTCATGTAAAATTCGACTTGGTTTCATCAATATAGCTCCTATAATGAATTTATATTTGTTATTTTAATATTTATTTCCAAATTAATGAACTTCAATTCCTTTCCCTCATAATATGACATATACATAGTAAGGACTTCCTAACCGATTTGTACATTCGATATTATTAGTTTTGTTTTTATCATTTCCTTTGAATTCACTCATTTAGCCATGAATTGATTCTATCCAAATAGGAGTATAGCTTTTAAGGCATTGTACTTTCTATTGAATATGCATTGCATGCTATAATCGCTCTTATACCCGTTTGTAGTTAGTGCATGGGGTTAGTACCATTAACAAACGTAAACATATCTCTAACAAATTAGATGATTTTCTAATAGAATTGTTTTCCATCATTGTCACAAAAATAGGGCCAATCTTACTCCCAAATTTTTTCTGCAAGAACTTCAAAATAATTCTCATAGTTGGTAGTACAATCATTAAATGAATAGAGGGACAAATCTCAAATGCTTCAACTTTTGGTTACCCCTATGATCATTGCAGTATATAGTTTTTTTTCTAAAGCAAGCGTCCATCCTTCTATTTCCTTAAATCAAAAGAAAATTACATATTTGCACAACAACTCGAGACATTACAAGAAGAGAAGCTGACGTGGAAGGCTACAAGAGCCCCATCCCATTAGGGAAGATCCTTACAGATACATTCCCCGAAGCCGACTACTAACCACAAACAACTCCAATCGCGAGAAACCCACACCTCACAAAAGATGGAGAGGACGCACCAAAACGGTTTGACAAATAGCGCCCATTAGGTCCACAAAAACAAACTGCCATTCTTTGCCGTTGATCCTAGCTAATGGATCCAATGGCCAGGGATCATATCGCACACCCAAACCTGTCTGAAAAATAATGTGCGATCAAGGGTGGTATTCACGTCCATCCCTTGTCCATGTGTAGCCATCTCAATGGGATTGCTGCCAACACTCAAAAACCACAAACCTTTGGAGGAATGCACGATCACCAGAGAGTCGAGCCAAGCGTGGTTTTTGGACCTAAAAGTGGGAAGAGGGAGAATATCCTTAGCCAGAAAACGAATTCTCATTCTCTGTCTGTTCTTTCTACTATGCATGTTCCCGATACTGAGCTCATTTGAGAAGTGACCTCGTAAATTGTCTTCCGAAAACCTAAGGCTGCCCTTCACCTCCTTCTGGTAGAGCGTGAGACAAAACCTGGCTTGTCTTTCAATCAAATGCATTTGAAAAGGTCGAGAAACATCTTGTCAGATAAATCAACACATGCTTGCTATTTGGGTACGATAAAAAAACATTTCATTTTCTTCTGCATCTTGTTCCTCGGAGAAATCCTTTAAACAGTTTTGAGGAATCTCCCGTCACTTGTACGCTATCCTACAATCTACATTGTCCACCCCTTGGTTGGCCAGAAGGTCCGCTAGTTTATTGGCCGAACGTCGAACATGGTTGAAACTCACCGTTCATAGCCCTTGGAGGTGGACCTAGATTGGTAAATTAGGAGTAGTTTCCAGTGGTTAGAGACTTTCTCTGGCCGCGTACCACAATTATCTTTTTCACCAAGTTAATAGTAATCTCTGAGTCGCTTCAACAATGACGTTTGAGTAATGATGTTGGATCAGAAACCCTAGACATTGTTCGAGAGCCAATAATTCTACCATATTATTGGTGGCTCTGCCAAGATGATAATGAAAGATAAATATAATTTTGCCTTCTTCATCTCTTAAAAATCCTCCAAAACCAGTTGCTCCCGAGTTGCCTTTTAAAGCCCCATTAATGTTGTATTTTAGATAATCTTTCGGTGGAGGTTGCGAGAAATCCTTCCCTATATCCATTGTTGTGTCCTTTCTAATTAGACCTTGAGGAATAATCCCTTTCATTCCCAATTGTCTTAGAATTCTTAGCTCAGACACAGAGGGGGGATTTTTGGGGAGAATGCGAACAGTGGTACCAATAGTCTCCCAAAGCTGTTTCAGGATAAGAACAAAAAGACCTTGTGTGGTTGATTTTTCACTATTGAAAATCCTTTTATTCCTTTCTCTCGAAACATTCTAGATAATGAAGGTTGGTGTGAAGGCCCAGGCCAGATTAATGAACTCATTCTCTAAAAAGTTAACTCTCCAATTGTTTAGGGTATTAGTGATACTACTTTTGTCCCTATCTGACTGTTGGAAAATGGAAGAGAAGAAATCCCATAACCAGGTAGTATAAGAGTAGTTGTTAAGAATGTGCTCCATATTCTCCTCCTTCTCTTCACAAAGCCGGCATCTGGAGGGACCCATGACACCACTTTTCCTTATGTTGTCCCAAGTTCAAATCTTCTTATGATGAACCAACCACATGAAAAGCTTGATTTTCATCCAACCTTGGTGCTTCGAGAGGAGCTGCCATGTCTTCTTTGGAACCCTTTGATCAAGCCCAAGAAGAATACTTTTGGCTTCCATAAGATTAAAGTTACCTTTATTGTTATTGCCCCATCTCAATTAATCCTGCCCCTCTGTAGCTAAAGTCATCCTTTGTTTAAGAAAGCTCCCAAGAGCCTCTGCCTTAATTTTCAAGGGGCTATCATCTCCGTAGTCAAATTTACTCTAGCTTCTCCATTTTTCTGAGGTCTGAGCCAGATCCCAGAAATCCTTGACTTTATTTAACCCTTGGTTGTCTGTTTCCTGCTTGAGACTAACAAAGTCCTCTGTTAATAGTATTGGCTCTTACTATCACTTGTCTTCCCAAAAGAGTGCAAGATCTCCTGCTTTGATTTTTCAGAAGCTGTTATTTTGAACAAGGCTCCTGTTAAGTGAGACCCTTTCACATTGTCAAACATTCTTATTAAATCCTTACTGTGCCACAGGCTGGCATATTTTTCTTTCCAGATTCTTGCCCACTATGCTTTTGGCTTTTGAACCCAGTGCCACCAAAGCTTGGCTCCTAGAGCTTTATTAAGAATCTCCTAATCATCCAAGCCTAGTCCCCCTTGTCTCCTGGGTTTACAGATTTTGTCCCAAGAGACCAGGGCCCATTTCTTCTTAGTTTCTTCTTTAACCTAGAGGAAATCTCCTTGAATGCTTCTGAATTTCTCTAAAACACCTTTGGGAGCTGGGAGGGCTGATAACATGAAAATCGGGATTGATTACAGGACTGCCTTTGTCAAAACCAACCTGCTTGCCAGATTCAAGACCCATAAGGTCCAATTTTGGACTCTATCTTGAGTTTATTAAGCATCGGTTCCCAGATCCTTTTGTCCATTGGTCTGTCCCTGAGAGGAATTCCAAAATACTTTATGGGGAAGGAATCCCTTTGGAAACCTATAATTCTTGAAATGTTTCTCTGAATAGCAATGTTAGTATTTAAGAAGAAATTTTTTGACTTAGAAAGATTGACTTCCATACCTGTGGCCAATGCAAATTCTTTCAGGATTTGATTGTAGGCTGAAGCTTCTTTGACTATGGGGAGCCCTTGCAGCATGGTATCATCTACAAATTGTTGGCGAGTCAGAGCTTGACCATTTTCAGATAATTGAAGACCTTTGATTTTGCCCCTAGCCTTGGCCTGCTTAATAGATCTGCCTAGTCCCTCCATCATAAGTATGAAAAGAAAGGGAGAGAGTGGGTCTCCCTACCTGAGGCCTCTAGAAGGAACAAAGATCTCTAAGGGGGAGCCATTCACCAAAATGGAAAACATGGAAGAGGTCATCAGAGCCATGACCCATTGGATCCAGTTGTGGTCGAACCCAAAAGCAGTGAGAATCTTTTTGATGTGGCCCCAATTGACCTTGTCATAGGCTTTGGCTATGTCTAATTGCATGATCATTCCTGCCTATTGTTTACTGGTAAGTGTGTGGATCACCTCATGGGCTTGAATGATGTTATTTAAGATTTGTCTACCCTCCACATAACCTGATTGTTCCTCTGAAACTAAATAAGGAAGGAGAGGTTTAAGTCTATTTGCCACTACCTTAGAGATTATCTTGTAAACCACATTGCATAAAGCTATGGGTCTGTATTTGTCTGCAGTTTGGGGCGAATCCTGTTTGGGGATCAAGGAGATGAAGGAAGTGTTGAGTGATTTCATGATCGTTTTACTCGACCTGGAATCCTTCACCACTTCCAGAATGTCATGTTTAACAATATGCCAACAAGCTTTAAAGAAGTCCACAGTGAAACCATCTGGACTTGGTGCTTTGCAGTTCTTCATGTTTTTGAGAACCTTGCTGACTTCCTCTTCAGTAACAGGTTTGTTGAGATTAAAATTGTCCTCTCTAGACACTAATTCAGGGATATGCCTTGTAATTTCCTTGATGGAATGTTCTCTATCTAGATTCTTTTCTCGGGTGATGTTTTGGAAATACTGAACAAGCACGGCTTCAATACTCTTATGGGTGTTCTGGAGCTGTCCATTCTCATCCTTTATCGCTGAGATTCTATTGTATGCTCTATTAGCCATAGTGGATCTGTCGAAGAATATTGTCTTCCACTCTCCTTCCTTGAGCCATTGCACCCTAGACTTCTGCCTCCATAATGTTTCCTCTTGTTTGCATAAACTATCTGATTCTTGGTGATGCTTATCAGTGTGATCACTTTTGACTTTGTCAAAGCCGTCTTTAATCAAAGCCGTCCTTGATCAAAGCCTGGTTGAGTTCCTGGAGTAGTTTTCATTACTTTAACTCCTCTGTGTTCCTATTTTTCAATGGTTTTTTCGTTATCTAATCCTCTTTCCTGAGTTTTCCATAAGAATAGCTGCTGAATTTTGTTGCAGTCTTCTTGGGGTAGTGAGTCTATCCCTCTCGTGGATCCCTGCATCAAGAACCCTTCCAGATCTAGATGTTCCTTATCTAGAATTTCCTACAGCTCATGATCTTCCAAATCTGTTTCACTTTGGGTCATTTCCTGATCCATCTTTAGATCTGTTTCACTCATTATAGTTTCTTTCTTATTATCCGTCTCTTGTATTGGGTTGCAGACTACTTTCGTTTTTGTTTCCTTTCCATTAGGTTCGTCCTCCATAGATTGGTCTTCATCTCGCATTTCTACATTTTCTTCCAGTGCTTGATACCTATTTTCGCTGACCTTTTGCCCCTCATTACGAAGTTGTCTTGGTCCTTTTTTGCCCCCTTTTCCTCTACTTATAACTTTCTGGAAGCTATCTGTGTCCTTCATTTCCTTAGGTTTGCCCTTGTTGACTGCTTGACTAAGAGGGCAATCTCTGAACAAGTGTCCATGTTCATGGCATTTACGACATCTGAATGAGATATGCTCGTAGTCTACTGTTTGAACCCATTCCTCATAAAAAACTTCCAGGATGACTTCATCCGGAAGAGCTCCTGATAGATCTATTTCTACGCAGATCCTTGCATAGGAAGTGTATTTGCCTCTTCTTGTGGCTTCTGAAGCTTTGACAAAACGTCCTAGTTTGTTACCTATGGCAGCAAGCGATTCAGTTTTCCGATAATCAGGAGGAAAAGAATAGAGTCATACCTAGAGCGATGCTGAAGTGAAAGTCTCCCGCTCTAGCACAAAGTTTGTCTTCCAAGGCTGCATATAGAGGCCAACTGTTGCATAAAAGTAGGGTCCTCCTTCGAATATTCTGTCTTTGTCTTCGATGTTTGTGAACACCACAATGAAAAATCCCTTGGACCCTAGATGTAGATCTATACTTCCTTTGGGTTTCTAGTGATACTTGATCCATAACTGCAAAGCCTTTTCTGTGGGCCATAATCCCATAAACTTTCAGATTATAGCGTAGGTCTCCATATGTTCTCTATGTGCCTGTAGTGCAGGATCGTTTAACACCACTCTAGGAGTGATGTCCAATTTGGGTCTGCACTGTCCTTTTTGTTTATTGTTCCTTGTGCCCTGGCTTTTCTCTTCCTCTTCCTTGTCTTTAGTGTTGACATTTTTCTTGGGCCTGCCTCGCTCTGTTTCCTTTTCATTATTACTCTGTTCCTCTTCCTTAGAATCTTTGACTTTGTCGAAAGGGGACTTGCCTCTACTGGCCACAGCGATTTTGTAGGAGGGAGGGGAGCTCCCTCCCCTACGTTTCTCCATTAGGAGCAGGCACTGAACCTCTTCGAACCCTAGCTGCGCGTTTTTCTCCTTCTACTCTCCGTCCTCGGTTGGGCAACCGAAATTTCAGGATAGATCTTATTATCTCCAAGTTCGACTGAGTAACAATATTTTCCCTTTGAAAATATCTTCACTTGTTTGTGATGAGTAGTCATGTGCCTAGATGCACCACTATCAATTCTCATTGCAGTATATAGTTACTCTTGAGATAATTTTGATATTTGTTGGTATTAAAGAAACAAACTTTTGTGGTGAAAACTTATCTCATAAAGTTTTTTTCCATCATTGTCACAAAAATAAAGCCAACATTAATCCACAAATGTTCTACAATAACATCAAAATAATTTCCATAGTTAGCAATACCATGATTAGAATAAAGAGACAAATCTCAAATGCTTCAACTTTTGGTTACAACTATGATAATTGTAGTATATAGTTACTCTTGAGATCATTTTCATCTCTGCTCATCTTAAAGAAAGAATCTATTGTGGTAGAAATTTATTCAAGCTAACATATTATTTGCCTATATAAAATTTCCCTTTTTTAACGTCTAGCTATCCCATGAATCAAAGATTGTGCAAAACAAGAACATTTAAGTATGATATGGAGGATGGGGAAGAATTAGAACCAAAGGATTACAAAATACAAAATGCAAGCTTATATTGCATGATAAGGAATATTTTAAGAATGGAAATTGATGTTAAAGTTTAAAAACCTTGGTGAAATATACTAGTCTCTAATATGAAAATTGTAAAACGTTTGATGATATGTTTGTAAAAATATTTCGATTTAGAATTATTTTATATTATTATCTATAAATTTTTGGTAATTTTGAAAGTCAAATAATTTTATACTCTAAGTTCTAGGCGAAAAGGTTTCGGAAAATAAAAATTGGAAAATCATTTTCTTGAAAAAAATAGAGAAAATTAGCTCACTTGCAAATATTAGCACCTAAAATTTTTCATGTTACAAAGATATTACTATATGTTTTAGATAATGCTCGACACTTTTAGATATCTTAAAAAATAGATTAATTTGCATAATTTCTCACTTAGATTTTATGTATGAGATTTTAAAATATTCAAAGCCATAATTTTTACTATTTCTCATATTTAATTATTTTTTTGGTTAGATTGTAGGGCCAAAATTTATTTTTGATTCATTACTGTATATTTAATTATGTATAATGATATATTTTAAAATATTAAAAATATGTTATTTTTATAAAATATTTTAAATTTGATTGGATTCTAGTTTTTTAGGGAAACAATAATTATAAAACATCTAAAAATACCCCAAAAGCGTATCATATATGATTTGCAACATTTATTTAATTCAATGTACATACATGTCCATTTTTATCCACTGAATCCCTTAAATTTGACTCTAATTTCTATGGATTTAATTATTTTATTTATAAGATAAATTTCCACATTCCTTAATTTTTGATTCATTTAAATTGTTTAAAAAAAAAGGAGTGTGACGCCTCTAAATAGTGAAGCTCTTGATTCTATTGATAGTTAAAAAAAAGATGAAGGGGATTGTACATGCCACGTCATTCTATTATTATGAACAACACCTCTAGGACATATACAAAACTCCATTGGTAAGTAAGTTATACAATTATTCATTATAAGCTCTTTGATACGTACTTTGAGTTTCTTTCAATTGAATTCAAATTCTTCTTAACAATCCATTTATTTGTATATTGAATAGTTTATGCATAAATTTAACATTCCATTTTTATATAAAAAATGCCCTCAACTTTTTGTTTCTATTTTAAATTCTAACACATGGTTTACTTGTTACTTGCTTTAGATGTTAGTTGGGGTGCTTAGGCATTCCACAAACAGAGGCGCTTCCACTATAGTGCTTTGGCCATATTATCTATTGGGACATTGAAAGGACATTAATTTCTTTTAAATACGTTATAATATCTTAAATAATATATACTTTTAAGTGCAATGTACTTTTCCCTTAGAAAATGTTGGATTTTCTTTATTTATTCAAGAAAATAATTACATTAATATACGGCCACATATTCATGAAATTGTCAATTATATTGATCTTCAGGGTCAAGTAATATATTATTTGAGATTTGTTATTAAAACTGGAAGATAATATTACATAATAATAATGTTAGGAGAGAGATAATAATGCCATGTGTTAAAAATCCATACATAAATACAATGTTTAAAAGTGATCTTTGGTTTCATATTTGTGATCTTTGGTTTCATATTTGAATAGGTTTAATGGTTCTTTTTCATATTTGATATTGATACCATAAATCCATCACTTGCCTCCTCCCCCACCACCACTGGCAGTGGCGATTATCTTGCCAACACCACCACCACCAGGTCATCGTGTCAAAATAGTGGCATCAAATCGACCGCTTAAGGAAATGATAATGATTTTACACAACACCACCACCACTTCTCCTCCTCTTCTTCATCTGTAAAGCTAGAGGGACAAGAGGAGGATGTTAGGGAGATGAAGGTGAGCTAGGCAAGACACTACAGAGGTGGTAGGTATCATCCAATGGAAGGAATTTATAGCATAAATAAGAGATCCAACCGAGAAGGGGGGCAGGGCTTGGTTGGGAACTTTCAACACTGCCGAAGAGGCACCTCTCGCATATGACCATGTTGCTTTCAGAATCCGCAGAACCAGAGCATTAGTTAATTTTCCCCTTGCGCTCGCTTCCAATTTAGAGACTGAATCCAGTGAGGGTCACAAGAGGAAAAGAGGATGTAGTGGAAATGGACGTTGAATTCAGGGACTGGAGGTCTTGTAGAGGACTTGCAACCCAAATGGTAAATGAAAGGAGTGGTGTTGGAGGCACTACACACCTAGGACCTTCATTACTGGAATATGTGGAAACTTAGTTAGAGCATGGGACTACATGCAAGATCTTTTCTACATGATTTACTCCCTAATTTGCTCCTCCTTTCACTCCACAACTGGCTATTTCTTCTGCATGATTTACTCCCTGATTTTCTCCTCCTTTCGCTCCAGAACTAGCTAGTTCTTTTGCATGATTTACTCCCTGATTTGCTCCTCCTTTCACTCAGCAACTGGCTAGTTCTATATGGAATTTGTTGTAGGTGTTGAGTCCTCTCATTGATCATCACTATGGCGTATCACCTTGGGATCTTCACCCAGTAATTCTATATCATGAGCATTGTAACTTATTTTCTGAACCAATCATTCTTTTTTGTTCTTTTGATTCTTTTAGTGTTTTTGCTCTGAAAAATTGTGTGTTCAACCTTTACTAGCTAGATTCATTTGTGAAGGTTTTCTAATACATTTACATGGTATCAGAGCCCATATTTTGCTGGATAAAACATGCACCAATGCTTTATTTTTCATGTATTACAGCTTCGATATCGAAGATTGATAGAAAAATGGAGTTTCCAAAAGCATCGATCTTAACACCATACAACTATCACGAATGGAAGGACCAAATGGCTCGATACCTTCATCAGAAAGGGTTGTATAGGATTACCATTGCCGTAGAAGTGGAACCCACATCAGCCATAGAGAAATCCAAGTACCTCAACCGCATGGATGAGGCCCAGGGATCAATATGCATGTGCATCTCCCCAGTGTTGCAGTTTCATCTATCTACTTGCAATACTCCCAATGAAATTTGCAAAAACGTTGAAGAACTCTATGGGAAACAGGACGAGATGAAAGGACATCTGCTTGAAGTCGAGCTGCTCCCATTGGATCCACGAAACTATGACAAAATTCAAGACTTCTTCATCAAATATAATGATCTATTGCTACAACTCAAGGGTTTTGGAATTGACAAATCCAAGCAGGAGAGTCACCAAGTTCTCTCTATTATGTCAAAGCTCGGACCAGAATACTCCGTCTTTTTGTCTACATTTCATTTAGTAAGGCTTGTAATAAGTAAATCCTACACTATGCCTTCTCTCAAAGAGTTCGTGGAGTCCCTCACTTTTGAGCAAGATAAACTCATTGGCATGGGGAAAATAACAAATGGAAGCCACAATAAAAATCACAGATCGGATTCAAATCAGAAAAAACAGCAGCAAAAAGACAAGCAAAAAGTGCATTGCCATCCAAAGAAGGAAGGGTACACCAAGCCCTTCAATGACTCCTTCGGCTCCAGAAATGAGAAAGGGAAGAAAGGAAACAAATGCACCTACTGTCACCGAGGATTTCATCTAGAATCCTGTTGCATGAAGAAACAAATTGAGAAAATGGAAGAAATCCTTCAGAAGCACAACCTTGGGGACCACATCCCTCAGGGCGCCAAAAAGAAAAATAAGGATCAACCACACAGGAAAGGTAACAATTTTCATGCTTTAGTTGCAATTAACTCTTCCCCTAATGTGTGGATTATAGATTCTGGTGCATCAAATCATATGGCTACTCCAAAGGAAGTCTATTCCTCCTTGGATGCATACAAAGGACGTCCCATCCTCGTGGGAGATGACTCACCTATTGAGCTCACTGGGAAAGGTAGGGTGGAACTTTTACACGGAAGCTTTGAAGATGGGCTTCATCTTCCAAAACTTTCAGTAAACCTGATTTTAGTTTATCAGATCACTCATTCTGACACTAGAAGGAGAGTGGAATTCACTCCAGATGTAATGAACATATATGACCTACATAGCAGCTCCAAAATTGTAATCGGTGAGGTAAACAATGGAGCTAGACTATATACATTTTCTAAATTTATTGAATCTAAATCCTCCTTATTTATTACACATGCTGATAATACTAGTAGTCTTTGGCATGAGTGGGTTGGTCACTTAAATTACAGGTATATGTAGTAGTTAGGCAAGCATGAGATGGTGGAAGGCTTGCCAAATATCAGTTTCTTCAAAGGAGTTTGTGAAGGGTGTGTCCTTGGAAAACATCCTAGAGAAATGTTTGACATTGGCAAGACTCACAAAGCATCCTCTTCTCTAGACTTGATCCATATTTATCTCATGGGGCCTTTTTCTCATCCCTCCATCTACAAAACAAGGAATGTTCTTACATTTATTGATGATTTCTCACGATATACTTGGGTGTATCTTCTTAGGGCCAAATCTAAAGTTTTTGCGCACTTTGAATATTTCAAAGAAATAGTTGAGACACAGTCAGAGAGAAAGATCAAAGCCCTCTGTATAGACAATGGGGGAGAATATGTTAAGACAACACTTTAGAACCTTTGCCTTGAGTCTAGCATACAGTTGTAGCACATAGTTCCATACACTCTGCAGCAGAATGGAGTTGCTGATAGAAAGAACCAATCTCTCAAAGAGATGGCTTCCTGCATGTTGCATGCTAAGTCACTACCTCATAAGCTATGGGCTGAAGCACTTAATTTTTCTAACTACATCCAGAACAAATCTCCTCATAAGTCTATCAAGGATCAGACCCCCTTTGAGTCATGGAGCGGCACTAAACTGGAGGTCACCCACTTCCATGTTTTTGGCTCCCGAGCATGGGCTAGGATCCCCTCTGAAAAGAGGAAAGCTCTTGATCCACAGGGCATTTAGTGCATCTTTGTTGGATACCCTGATGCTGTCAAGGGATACTGACTCTTGATTTCCTCTATGGACAAGCCCATCATTGAGTGAAGTGTCAAATTTGAGGAAAGTCTCTTTCATGCACCTCAATTACCACATGCAAACACCTTTTATCTACCTCATGTCCGAGATGATGACTCTGTACACTCAGATGCAGATACCGAACATGTAGATGTCGAGGTAGAGCATGAATATGCAGAGATAGAGTCTTCAGATACAAATCTAGTGCATGCATATGATGATCCACATCCAAGCCCAAAACGCGCTTCCAGTAGTGAATCAACTTCCCCTGTCATAAATCAGAGAACAAGGAGCTTAAGTGAGATATATGCAAAAGGCCACCTAGCTATTAGAAATGGTCTTGTGGGGGATAGTTTTAATTGTGAAGGACTAGCTCAGAGTTTATTGAGCCTCCTCTTTCCCTCACTGCCACTGAACCAACACCATCTCGTCATTGTCATTTGGTTCAGTCTTCTGATCTACAGTCTTATGCTGAGGCTGTTGGGCATCCCTCTTGGGAGTCCACCATGGAGGATGGGTATAACTCCCTCCTTGAGAACCAAACCTGGGATCTTGTCCCCCTTCCTTAAGGAAGGAAAATTGCCCGATGCAAACGGGTCTATAGGACCAAGAGTGCTGCAGATGGGAAAATCACTAGACAGAAAGCCAAGCTAGTAACCAAAGGCTTCTAGCAAGTGCATGGCATTGATTATGATGAGACCTTTGCTCCAGTAGAAAAGATGGATTCCATATGCCTTGCACTTGCCATTGCAGCTGCCCAAGGGTGGGAAGTATATCAGATGGATGTGAAGAATGCCTTTCTTCATGGAGACCTATCTAAGGACACCTACATGGAGCAGCCACATGGTTTCATTCAGGATTCATCATTGGTCCGCAGACTGAAGAAGTCTCTCTACGGCCCTAAGCAAGCATCGAGAGCTTGGTATGCAAAGATGGATTCCGTTATCTTATCACAAAACTTTGAAAGATGCAATTCTGATCCCAATGTTTACATGCTCAAGACACATGATTTTCTTCTTATCTTAGTTTTGTATGTGGATGATCTCCTGATCACCAGCAGCTCAGCTTCAACCATTACTGCAGTCAAGAGGGCCTTGCATGATAGGTTCTTGATGACGAACATGGTTCCATTACACTTCTTTCTTGGTCTTGAGATGAGCCAGGATGCCACAAGCATCAAACTCTCTCAGGCTAAATATGCATGGGATCTCCTCGAGAGATTTCACACGACTAACTGCAAGCCAGTTGTTGAAAATAGCAACAAGAAATGCTAAAAATAGAAGTGCTAAAAATAACACTGCTATAAATAGCAATTTGGGTACCGTTGGACATAGCAACAAGGAATGCAAAATGGAATTGCTAAAAATAACATTGCTATAAATAGCATTTTGGGATGGATTCCAATTTTAGTTAATCCCTGGACTAAAATTGAGAAGTAAAATTCGAATTTGATCTTAGAAGCTATTTGTAAAATAATTAATTAATTCACTATGAGTTAATTAGTTGTGGAAAATCAAACATGAAGTCTATGTGAGGACGTGCAACAATTTCTCCATTGGTTGAGGAATTTATCCATCAGTTAAAGAGATAAGGATGAGTTTTAATATTGAGTTGTAATTAGTTCACTCAGTTAACTAAGTCAAGTCTAGTTATATTATTTCTAATAGTTTGTATAATTCATTGTGAGTTCAGTTAGTTAATGCTTGCATGTATGTAACTGCTGCTCTCCATATAACTGAATATTCTCTCATAAATAACTCAATGCATGTCAGTTCAGTTAGAGACCCAGTTGAGGTCAAAGGAAGGGACAATGTACTACCAGTTGGAGGATTTTTCCTATATAGGAAACTCATCCATGTAGAAGGAATTATATCCTTCAGGTTTGTACAGTTATTTCTAAGCCAAGTGAGCAGTGTGAGGTGGGAATTCACACAGTGGAAGCACTGGACCACAAGAAAAACTATGCAAGGAAATAGGAGGCTTGGAGGGTAGAGGAGAAAGTTTGTGAGAAGCCTTTGACTATCTATGAGTAACAGAGGCATTGCAGAGAGAGCAGGATAGCTTGTGAGCTAATTCTTTTTGTAATCCGGACTATTTTGCACTTGTATGATAATACCAAGATTGGGGTTTCAGGCTGAGGCTTTCCTCGGGTTATTTATTTTGTGTTATGTATGATTGATTTCTCATTCTCAATTATATGTGTTCTCATTAATCTTTCTCAGTTCGATTAAGCTTCTGCAAAGTTTGTTGTAGAAGTAGATCTTGTATTTTTCTTTAGTATATTGCATAATCCATTGATCTATAGTGGGAAATTCTACACCAACACCGACTCCTTTTTTGTCTGGGGTCTGCCTTGAGGATGGAGGTGACACACCATTAGTTGTAGTACTCTCTACTGACAGCTAGTGGGGAGCTTACTGTACCTCACCCACTCCAGACCATATCTCTCATATGCAGTAGTGGCAGTTTCCAGATACATGCAGGAGCGGCATGAGCTACACTGGAATGCTACCAAGCTCATCCTTTGATATGTGGAGGGTACCATCACCTTCGAGATTCACTATGCAATAGGCACTGCATTGAATCTCCTTAGCTTCAGAGATTTTGATTGGGTGGGCGACAACATTGATCACAAGTCCACCTCTAGATATTCACTCAGTCTAAGGTTTGGCCCTATCTGTTGGTCGAGCAAGAAGCAGGTTTCTATTGCTCTCTCTTCAACTGAGGCCAAGTACAGAGGAGTAGTCCACATCACCATTCAGGCTCTATGGCTACAACACTTCCTCACTGAGTTGGGCATCCAATTCCACCAAACCACTTTCATCTGGTGTGACAACCAGAGCACGGTTAAATTTTCTAGGGATCCAGTACAACGACAGCGGACAAAGCACATAGAGATCCATATGCACTACAGCAAAGACTTAGTCCATGATCAAGTAATTGATTTATAGTTCTATCCTTCAACAAAACAGACAACAAACATCTTCACCAAGACATTCATTGAGCAAAAATTTCACTCTCTGTGCGATCGTCTTGGAGTGAAGGAAACAATTTCTTAGCAATTGTCTTTTCTTCCTCTTTTCTTTTGATTACATTGTATTTTGAGGGGGGTTTTTCCCATGAGGTTTTCTCTCTTTCTTCAATTTTAGTACAAGTAGCACTATATTTTGGATGACCTTTGGCCTTAGTTTCTAAGGCCGATATTCTATTTTTCCCCATAGTGGTGTTCACGGGGGGTGTTGGAGGTACTACACACCAAGGACCTTCATTACTGGCACATGTAGACACTTAGTTAGAGCATGGGACTACATGCAAGTTCCTTTCTGGATGATCTACTCCCTGATTTTCTCCTCCTTTCACTCTGCAACTAGCTAGTTCTTCTGCATGATATACTCCTTGATTTGCTCCTCCTTTCACTCTGCAACTCGCTAGTTCTTCTGTGTGATTTGCTCTCCAATTTGCTCCTCCTTTCACTCTGCAACTCGCTAGTTCTTCTGCATGATTTACTCCCTGATTTTCTCCTCCTTTCACTTTGCAACTGGCTATATCATGAGCATTGTAACCTATTTTCTGAATTAATCATTCCTTTTTGCTCTTTCGATTCTTTTAGTGCTTTTTCTCTAAAAAGTTGTGTGTTCAACCTTTACTAGCTAGATTCATCTATGCAGGTTTTCTAATACTTAGAAGTGGAAGTGAGAGGAGTGAATGAGGGAAATCTTATTTGGTGGAGTTATGATAATTTGAAAATGAAAATCAGATGCCGCGATATCATCTCCATTTACCGGGTACTTTAATTTTCTCAGTTGCAATAGATAGGTATAATTTTTTCCTTCATCTAGAATTTTGAAGGCTTTATGCCATGAGTATCTGTCACAATCTAACTATTAACATTATTAATTTCGCAATCAGGTACGCTTGGATCATCTTTAATTTAATGGTTTAGGATCTTACATATTTATTTATTTTATGGTTCAGGATCTTTCATATTTATTAATTTTGTGGTTCAAGGTCATAGCTTTGCATCTGAATTCAACCATGTTAGATTAAATTAAGGTTGTACTAAAAAGTGCAAAGAGAGGCTCATAGGATTATTAGATAAAAAAAATTGTATTTTGTTTTCCAGAATTGTAATTGATACATTAAAGTATTATCAAGAATAATTAAAAAAAATATGCATAGAGACAAATATCAAGAAAATAAAAAACACTTAAATTATATTAGGAAAAATATTTAACAAATTTTACTCTCAAAAGATGTCTGCATTAATAATCAAACACAAGTAATCTCATGATTCAAATCTCATGATCCAACTCGGTTTAGCTCCTCAAGACACCCTAGGTTGAGGGAAGGGTCACACCATAGGACATTTTAGTCTCCCTGGAGAGATAACTAGATGCAACTCTAGAGATGAATAAAAATGGTTTAGGTGCTTGGTTCAAGTTACTTTCACAGGAACTATGTATCATTCCAAAGAATATGTGCTTTAGGACTTTTGGCCGGCACACAAAAAATGCAACTTAAACCTTTTTGTTGTAGTGAAGATGGGAAGAGGGAAAATGTGGAAGGAATTCAATGCAGAGGGATGGATAAACACATAATCCTAAGCAACAAATCTGGCATAATTATGAAAGAATAAGAAGATGAAAGTGCAGAAATTATGGAGCACATTTTAAGGTTTCTAACTCGATATTTCATGAGTACATTCTCTTACATCATAACATAGTAAATCTTTGATTTCACAGATATTGTTTGCTACTAAATAACATAAGTAAATCAACGATTTGTGAGTGAATCAAACAAGTTCTATTTACACAATTTCAGAGGAAGAGAAACACACATGAAATGGCATATAAAGGAGAACACATACTCGATACGCTAAATGCTTGGAATTGACCAGACTTCTTCATTAATATTCTAGAATGAATTACATACCACTAGCCTAAACATGCAAAAATGTGCAAAAACAAAGAAGACTCATGAAACAAGGAATTTGGACCACAAATGGAACCTACTTCTCTGTAAACAGAACTCGAAACCTCTGTAGAGACAGAATTTAGACCCTTGGAATATAGGATTTGGTAACATTTGAAATGAATTTCTTCCTCGTATTTATAAGGAGAGGGGGAGCTTGGAACATCATTTAAAAAATATCTTCTAAAGTTACAGTGGTATGATCGACTAGCTATCTCTGCATGCACATATTCAAATGATTACATAACAGATTGATTGATTCTTCAAAATGAAACAAATTACAAAATAAAAAACATGGGAAAACTATATGATGGCCACATAAAAGTATCTCCATGCTGATCCCTCTGATCGCCCATTTTCAAGCCACATCTTCTCCACGATGTTCCTCTGTATTTATGAGCCGATATCCCTGTCATTTTCTCCCCTTAATTGTTTGGATTCCTCACTTTTTGGAGATGGAAGTGATTACTAGTGGTGGCATTAGTGGTGCATTGTAGCATAGCTTCTGACCCATCCATCTACATACACATTAGGCCATACTTATCGAAACCCAATATATGTCGTAACTCTTATAAAAAATTGTTACAAAAACATAGAACATTGATCGACCTTGGCTCCTCTTACTTAAGCTCATTTATTAATTCTCAACCACGGGACCACTACCTGCGACCAAAGGCTTAATACATAGGCACTACAAGATCGAAGCCTTCTATCCTCATAACTTAATTTTAAATGAAATTCCCAAAAAAAAATTACGATGCCTTCAAGTTCTTCTCTCATTGGCCCTCTTCTTGTTCATCCCTTTGGACTGGGTGTCATGACCTTAGGCTCATCGCTTGGGTGTTAAATCCTTAGGGCTCTTGTCGAGGCCTATCTCCCTTTGTAATTCTAGCTTCACCATTGGTTCTTAAGAATTCGTGACCAAGCACTGCCACATATAAGATCCCCTCTTCATTGTAAATTTTCCAAATTAGAATTTTCACAGGAGTTACGAAATTCACATCCCTCATATGGCCCATGGCACTTAAGTTTTAAATCTTCCCTTTAGCCTTGGTTCTCTGGAATTCCAATGACCGGCAGAATATAATATCGAGCCCTCTTCATTGGAAGCTTTTCAATTGAGAATTAATCTTGGAGTTACGAAAACTCTCACTTCGGATGGGATCAAAGCTCTTTGTGCTTGGCCTCAGTTCTACGGCCTTGGCTCTTCTAAGTCTTTGTGACCAACTTCCACATGATTTTGGAGTCACTTCCATCATAGGTTCTCCCAATAAGAATTAAACAAAAATTTTGATGGCCTTTCTCTCTAAAATACTTTATAGCTCTTGGGTGCTTGGCCTTAGTCCGAGCCCTTGGTTCTTTTAGGTATTTGTGACCAAATGTCAGCATATATCGAAGCCACTGTCATCAGAATCTTTTCAATTTAGAATTGAAATGAAGTTCAGATGGCGACTATCCTTCGAAATTCTATCTTAGCACTTGGGTGCTCTTCTGAGTTCTATTCCCTTGTTCCCTTTTGTTCTCCATGGCCGAGTGCCACATGATTTTAGAGATCCTCTTTATTGTATGATTTTTCAAATGCTGATTAAAACAGTGTTCCGATGGCCTCTTCCACTGAAATCCAAACCTCCAAAGTGACGTCATATTGACATCTTTATCTCAATGTGAAGCTGCCTGAGTGGTGACATGTGTCACCTAGATTTGTCCATTTAGGGCATCCAAAATTCTAAAATCACATTCCACGTGTCCTTGTCCCACCACATCATGTTGACATAATCTGCCTTGTTAGCTTCTCAGAACCAACTATCTGCTACCATGTCTCTAGGTTTGAGAAGAGAGAAAGGGTCCCTAGGGTCCTTGGTTTTGCATTCGTTTCCGTTGTATTTTTGTAACCAAGCATCAATCTGTATTGGAAGCCCTCTTCATCAAAACTTTTTCTGAAAGAGTTCCGATGTCATTTTCAACCTCTGATATTCGTTCTTGCCCCTTAGGTTCTCTATACACTCTACGCCCTTACTTCTTATAGGTCTTTATAACCAAGTGCGAGCATATATCTCTGTTGGTCACTTTAATTGTTGATTAAAGTGCTACATGAATTGTCAACCCAGGGAAGTCTGGTTATTTCAAAGGTGACTGTGTTCTATATGTACTCAATCTTAAAAGCACTAAAAGTTGTAGTACAAACGAATCACACCTTGGTTTAATAACTAAAGCTCCACTTTGTGTTACAGCAAAATATACTCTATTACAGAGATCTATTAAGAGATACTTAAATTCATTCAAGGGACAACTCAACATAAAGGAACAATTCTGCAAACGAAAAAAATTGCTATGTTGTAACAGAGAATCAGGACCCTATCCCCAGGATGGGAACCTTCAACACCTGCCTCTGTTTATCTAGCTCGCTGGTTCACTCTGTAAACTTAATCACCGGTGAGACTCTCATGAAATAAATTTAACCAATGCAACAATCGATTAAGAAAGGAATAGAGTTTTAGCAAAGGTAAACCATATCCAGAAAACAGTACTTGTTAACAAGGTATGAATAAAACACACACTCAACACACTGCAGAGAAATATAATGGGTGAATCTTGTGATGAATGTGGACCATGTCCTTCTCACAAGATTCCCTAGGAGACGAGAACTAGAAAAATATGTTCAGAATGAGAGTTTTTTTCATTCATCAATATGTCATGTTACAGAAAGAAAACATTCTAGTCTTGTCTCTTCAACTCAGCCTCTTTCACAGTCTGTTCATTCCCCTTCTAATGTAGATGTCTCCTCTTTATAAAGAGGAGACATCTATTACAAAAGATCTACATTGCAAAATTCTATTTAACCCATTATACAAAAATAGGGAAATTAATTTCCCGTCAACAAAATGTTGTTACAGCAATACTGCCTTTAGATCATGGACGTTACATCCAATGTAACAGCTTCCTCGGTGATCGATCTGGTTAATCTGTTGCTGTCAACTTTGGAATGCAAATTTCAATTGTTTCATCTTCGATATTTGCGTGCCATTCTTGCTGTTTCAGCAACTGCAAAAATAGTCTTACAAATTCCGGGCAGTTTCAGCAATGCGGACTGCACATCAATCTTTAACTATTTTAGCAACTAACAATTCAAATCTTAACTATAATGATAGCATGATTATATGTTAAATAATTAAACATATAGTGATGAGAAGAATAACTGCATACCTTTAGAATAATTGAGTCAAAACACTAACAAGGACTTTTAAATATGGGTTGAAAAGGGTGATATTATAACAAAATGTATAGTTAGAAAGAGACAAAATGAGGTCCTAACATCCCCCCCAACTGAAACGGTTGCATGTCCTCATGCAATTTTTACTCTGAGTCTGAGTCTGAATACTGGGATGTACAGTGCAAATTACTTATGCAGTAAGATTAGAACATGCTGTCAGCCATGTTTCTGAAACCCTGGGCATTCTGAATTCTCTGCCATGCTGCAAGCTCCTCCTTTTTGGACAACGTGAAGTGAGCCTTATATTGTTGTGCTGGCAGCCAAAGAAGAGGGAAGTGGAAGTGATAACCCAACCAGTTTTGGGCACACTGTTGCATGCATTTCACATAATTAGGTAACCTTGATATTGTTGTTTGAAGATTGGGAGGGTTAAGAGGATGATATTCTCTCCTCCCCTTAGGACAATGCTCCCAAAATAGATTATTTTCTTCTATGGCCAGAGTTCCCCTAGTCTTCACATAATGTTGCCAGTCCTTTAAGATTGTTGCCTGTAGTTCTCTAATATGCTCAGTCATCCCTGGCTCTTGTAAAACCCATCGATGTTCAGCAATAAAAGCAGCGACATTCTATGGCTCAGCTCGGATCTAGAGAAGGCAGTTCTCTTCATTATGTGTTGCTGAAATGAAAGCATTTTGCCAGGTAAGTTGATTGGCCAGGAAAGAAACGAAGGCTCTAATGTGAATGTCACCAACGAGAGGAATCAAATTAAACTTCCTATCTTCAGGTATGGCCTCATTATGAAGATAGAGTTCACATAATAAATTATGTTCACTAATTGATGCTTGTGCAAAAGTTTCAATAAACTACTGAGGTGTAGACACCTCGTGGGGTCATCCATCTCTGATTGCTTTCACTTGGAAGAATGCTAGGAGTTCTCTTAAAAACACAGAATAGTTGAAGGATGGCTTTCTAGTGGCGAGTAATCTTTGAACCAGGTCAAAGATAAGAGACAGTCCAGTTTTTAGCTTTTTGTTTTCCTTGTGCTGTGCACAAGACTGTTCTAGGACTTCCCAATTTCTATATGCATGCTTTAGCCACACTGCTTTATGTTCCTGTAATGCCTTTTCTTGTGACAGGGCATACTTTTTCTTCCATGTATCCCTCAGTTCTTGAAAACTGGAGGTCTGAGTGAATACAGTCCTTTCACACTAGGATTCAGTCTGAACGAAGACAGTCCTTGCACTCCAGGGTTTAGTCTGAGTGAACACATCCTTTGAAAACTTTGGTGTTGGTTTTTCAACTTTAAAAACTCGGGTAGGCCGTGGTACCTGCGGTTTTATTTCTTCTTCAGAGGCCTTTGAAGGCCCTACTGGTTCTTCTGTAACAGCAAGGCTCTCCTTCTTAACTATGACAAGAGTAGATGCATAGGTGGGTCCAGGCAGTAGGACATCGATTATCTTATAACCAACTCGAGAATAGAGATCACCACACTGGCCACACATGTATTCATTATATCTATCTTTTTGTGCACTTCTCTCAACTGCAGATGCTACCTGAGTTAAGATATATAGATTACGTTCTCTTTCATGGGCTTCTCTTGCCATGATCAACTCGTGCTTATAAACCTCAATCACAAATTTCAAAAACTCATTTTCTTCCTGAAGGGAGGCTAAAATAACCGGCTGTTCTGTAGCAGTTGCAGGTTCCAGTGGATGGGAGGATCATTGTTCAGTGGCAGCTTCATCAGTTGCATCCTCAGCAGGTGGTTCTTGTGTAACACTTGCTAGACTAGTAGCTGGTTCTTGTGTAACAGCTACCTCTAGGTCAATTGCTTTCTGTTCCTTGACAGGTGGTTCTTGTGTAACACCTGTTAAGTCGGTAGCTAGTTCTTATAGAGCAGCTACATCTAGGTCGTATATCTCTTGTTCCTTAATAGGTGGTTCTTGTGTAACACCTGTTAGGTATGTAGTTGGTTCTTATGGAGCAGCTACATGCTATACATCGTCTTGAGTGTCTACTTTTGATAGATCAACAAATGGTTCTTATGGGGCAGCTGCATCTTTTGAAAGGAATGATGTCACAAACTCCTGAGCAAATTGCATTTCGGTACCTGAGGGTGAGGAAGGGAAGGATTCAGGGCCTTGGGGATGTGGTGAGTTATGAGGCTTCAGGATAATCGGTGGGGGATTTGGGGTGATGGTCTCAGTTGTTGCTTCAGAAGACATCCTTATTCATCTTCGAGGTAGGAAGGTGGGAATTACAGTGGTTTCCCTCTTACAAACATTTTTCCTTTGGGTAGGAGGGTCATCAGTAGTAGCAACTTCTTTAATTGAGGCTCTTGTTTGTATTTTTAGTGAGGGTGCAGCCTTTTCTGTCTTTTCCTTTTTAGGTTGATAATGGGGATATTTTCATCTGAATTGTCACTGGGATATGGACTGTGGGAATGGATGATTCAGGTAAGTTAAGGGATGGGTTAGATACGGGGGAGGGGTCAAGTGGGTTTACTATTGCGGGTGGTGGAATTTCTGAGGAATCAAAGATGCTCCCTAGCTGTTGAACAGAAAAAATTTCAATTTGCTGGGAGATTCTAGGGGTCTGCTAAATATTTTTAGTGTCTAACTAGGGAGTTCCAACTGCTGTTCGAGAGGTTTCAGCAGTTTCTTGAGGATTTTCATTTGCTGGTTGAGGAGTTTTAGCAACCTCCTGCGGGTCTTCAACTGCTGGTTGAGGAACTTCAATGGCTTCCTGGGGTGGGTTGTTAAGAAGAGGAGGATTTTGCAGGGCAAAGCCCCTCTAAATTAGAAGTTGAACTAGGCGATGGTCAGTGAGGGATAGGAGTGGGTACTTTGCATGCATGGAATAATGTGACATGTTCTTTAGACACCCAAGCAGATAGTATGGCATATTTAATAAATGACCATGTCTTAAATGATTCAACAATATAAAGTCATGCTGGTACACTACCTGGAAACGTCCCTCGCAGGTGAAATAGTGCTTGACAAACTCTGCAACCTTTGGCCATGGAGGTGGTAATGAATGAAGTGCAACACCCCTGCCTTTTTGTTCGACCCGCTCTCCTGGTAAAAGAAAATCATGCTGTCCATTCAGGATGAGGTGTTTATGACTGAACCAACGAATGACATCAGTTGTAACCCTGAAAATTGCGCTATATCCTCCTCTGTTACCGGAATTCGCACTCCCTAAACAATAGAGTATCCTTCGCTTAAATTTCGTGCGAATTCCAAGACTTGCTGAGAGTCAAGTCCTTGAAGCCTTCGGAAATAATGCACCTAGCCTGCTTGCTAAAAGATTTGATATGCTTCTGGGTACAATTCCAATAGAGCTGTTGAACTAGGTTCATTTTGAATAGCATTGCCTCTCGTCGTTACTGGTTTAGAAAAATGTACAGTACAGAGCCGAGTTACCTCAACCGAAACAGAGTAAGATATTGCAAATGAGGTTGTGACATAATAAAACAGAGACGGGGTGACGAGATACAGTCGTGATGGTGATTGACATATCGGGTAATAATTGCAAAATTTTGGTATTCCCCAACCCCCCCCCCCCCCAACTGCGGCTAAATGATACTTTTGAATGTATGACGATTTCGGCAATCATATTAAGATCTTCTCATTAACTACAGCTTAATATTTACACATAAACATGCATACCTCACATTTGACCTTTGATGGTTGTGCCGACAATATAATCTTGTTATTGATGGATCACTAATGGTTATGAAAGAAGGGTTTATAAAATATGAGGGTATTTGTATGAAAGGTTTTCTATATTCACAGGATGTGATAGTGAAAGAATACAATTATCAGGGTGAATGGCTGATTCTCTATATATTGGTTGTTTTTGAGAGGAACTGATGCATGAATGTTGCGAAAAACAGGAAAATTTATGTTTTTAGGGAAAGGTGGAAAAGGTGGGTGTTTCAGCAATGAAGAAAATGGGGAAGAATTGGTGTTTTAGCAACGAGAAAAATGGTGTTTCAGCAACAGGAAAAATGGTGTTTCAGCAACAGGAAAAATTTGTTGTTTAAGGAAAAATAAGAAAATGTTGCTATGAGGGAATGGATTATGAATTGAAGTGAAATGGCAATGTTTCCCAAACCGAAATCTGATCCTTCTTGCAATGGAATTGTTCTTTTCCGCCAACCTCCGAATCTAAGACCTGCAAAACAATGAATTGTAACATGTCAACCCTTGACAAGGATTATTAGTTAAAATATCCTATTCTTCTAAGAAATATATAATACAAAAGTTAAATACAATGAGGGGCAGCAGGCTCCCCTAAAAAGACATTATATGAATCTGCCATGAAAGTGACCTTAAAATCTTCTTTAGAAGCAAGTTGCTGGTACAAATAGAGCCGATACCCATTTACCAACAATGGTGTTCTAGAGTCATCAATTGTTAGGAGCCTTACTGTACCATTTGGAAAAACAAAATCTATCTCATAAGGTCCCAACCATCTTGTTCACAGTTTTCCTTGAAAATTTTCAAAGCGAGAGTCATACAATAGAACCCAATTACCTTTTTGGAACTGCTTATGCTTAACGGTTTTATCATGCCACCTGGATCTTTGTTGTTGTATCATAGTTGTTTGATGGATGGCATCCAACCTCTTTTCATCTAATTCCTGAAGCTGCTCCAACTTAGCTATGTGTGCATCAGTCAAGTCAAGGTTAACAGCTAAGGCAGTCCTTAAGGTTTTAATTTCAAATTCCACAGGAAAAACAACACTTTTACCATAAACTAATTCATAAGGTGAAAAACCTGTAGTATTCCTCTAGGCAGTTCTGTAAGCCCATAATGCTTCAGGTAACCTTTGAAACCAATCCTTTCTATTCTCCTTTACTGTTTTTGTTAAAATGGCTTCTATGACTTTATTTGTACTTTCCACCTACCCATTGGCTTGGGGATGATAAGGTGTAGGCATTTTATGATTAATATGATAGTTCTGAAGTGTAGCTTTAAAGCCATGGGAGTTGAAAGGAGATCCTCCATCTGTGACTAGCTCTCTAAGCACTCCAAATCTAACAAAGATTTCTTCAAATAGAAAGGTGAACACAAATTCGTCATTAGCTCTAATAAGTGCCTTAGCTTCCACCCATTTAGTCATATAATTCGTACAAACCAATATGTAAACTCTTTGATTGGATGGAGGATTGATGGGTCCTATAAAATCTAGAGCCCATCTTTCAAAGGGTTCAAGCATTACCTGGGGGTTCAGTGGCATTTCATCTCTATGATTAGGGTGGCCCATTCTCTGACAGCTATCACAGGCCCTAACATATTTCTTCGCATCCTTAAAAAGTGAGGGCCAATAATAACCCATTCTCAGAACTTTATGTGTTGTTCTCTTATCAACAAAATGCCCTCCACAAGGGCCATCATGACAAGCCTTCAATATGTCGTAAACCTCATCTTCTCTAATGCATCTCCGAACCCTGATCAAGTCCTGTATGAAAAAGACACCCACTTATCCAGCTATACCGAGCACTTTGTTGAATGATTCTTTTTTTTTTTTCTATGTGACAGGTGTGATGGTAGCTTTCCTGCAACTAAATAATTGGCCATGTCTGCATACCAAGGTGAGTGAGCAGATACTGCAAATAAGTATTCATCAGGAAAGGAATTACCTACTAGAGTATTATAATCAGTTTTTATCCGAGAAAGAAAATCAGCAACTACATTTTCTTTACCTAGTCGATCTACAATTGTAATATCAAATTCTTGTAGTAATAATAACCATATGGTAACTCGAGCATTTGTAACAAATTTATTCATTAAATATTTAATGGTAGAGTGATCAGTATGAAAAAAAGTAGGATAACCAGTAATATAATGTCGAAACTTATTAATAGCATAAATGACTACTAAAAATTCCTTCTCAGTAACCGTGTAATTAAGTTCAGCAGGGGTCATATTCTTACTAATGAAATAGATAGCATAAGGAAGATTATTTTCTTCTTGACCCAAGACAACCACAACTACAGTGTCTGAAGCATCAGAGGATATATGAAAGGGAAATGCTCAGTCAGGTCTCCTTAGAATGGGAGTTGTAGACAATTGACGCTTAAGTTCATCAAATGCTTTTTGGCCATCATCAGTCCACTTGAATTCAACATTTTCTGTAAATAACACAAACAAAGGAGAAGCTATTTTACAAAAATCTTCGATAAATCTTCTGTAATATGCAGCATGTCCTAAAAAACTTTACATTAGTTTGTGTTTTGGGATAGGAAGACCCTGAATTACCTGTATTTTAGATGGATCCACTTGAATCCCTAGCTTGGAATATTCCATGGAATATTCCTTTGGGAAAGCCAATCAACAACAGCCACGTGGCAAGCCCGGAGGCCGCCACGTGGCTCAAGTGACATAAGCAAGGGGGAGCGCATATGGTAAAATTTGGTGGGGTTGTGGATTGAACACCCGACTTCCATTGAACAACATTAACGGTTTACCCTTGGGCCACAATGGTCACATTTGAAACATAACGGAATCATTTAATATTTCAGGTTCAAATTGCAGGTTGGCGGGAGAAGAAGGGGGCCAGCCCCCCATACCATATGACCTGGGGCTGAGAACAGAGGGCCATAACCAAACAGCCAGCACGAATTCCAAGGATAATCGTCGAGCCAATCAACGTGGTCACATGCGGATTTTGTGGGCAGTTAAGGTTCAGTTGGCGGATTATTTGGCGGAGCGCCAAATTTGGCGGTCCCGCCATAATTGGTGGAGCTTAACTAAAGTTAGCTAGAGTTTTTTTAGGGGAAACTGTCAGTTATCATTAAATGGCCATAACTTTGGCTAGGAAAGGCGGTTTTGGACGATTTTTTTGTTTTTTTTTTTTTTTTGGTATTTTGGATGTTCTGAAGCCATTGGCATAGGTCTTTTAGCTATCAGAGGTCATTTGCATAGGTTTTGGAGCCATGAAAGTTGTAGGAGCCACCAGGGCCCAGTATTGAGAAAACTGTTTCAGGTTGCAGGTATCCATTGGAGGTGAACCAACAATCAATCCTGAAGGATTCATGTGTTATGAATCTGATTTTACAGTCTATTTCACCTGTAGATACTTCTATTCAGCTGTAAATTCATTTTGGCATTTAATTAAAACGAGGACTGACCCATTTAGGAGTGTTGGACCCAACAGACGTAGCCCAGGAGGGGTGAACTACTTCATCAACTTCTTTTGCATCTGTGGTTGATTTATTTTGCAAAACAAATTTGTTTTAATGTGTTAAACAGTAAATGGAAATAATTCTGCTATGCTTGAATGGATCATGAACAACTGAAAATTTCATTTGTTTCTTTACTGGAAGACATGGGAATATTTTAAACATGTTTACTATTGAATTTAATACCTTGAAAACCTTTTTCAAGTAGTTTCAAATTCAGATCAAGTTGGTATCTAAATTTGAAACTACTTGAAAAAGGTTTGCAAGGTATTCAATTCAGTAGTAAACATGTTTAAAAGATTCCCATGTCTTGCAGTAAAGAAACAAATGAAATTTTCAGCTATTCATGATCCATTCAAGCATAGTAGAATTATTTCCTTTTACTATTTAACACATTAAAATGAATTTGTTCTGCAAAATAAATCAACCACAGATGCAAAAGAAGTTGATGAAGCAGTTCACCCCTCTTGGGCTACGTCTGCTGGGTCCAAGGCTCCCAAATGGGTTAGTCCTTGTTTTAATTAAATGCTCAAAATGAATTTATAGCTGAATAGAAGTCTCTACAGGTGAAATAGACTGTAAAATCATATTCAGAACACATGAATCCTTCAGGATTGACTGTTGGTTCACCTCCAATGGATACCTACAACCTGAAACAATTCTCTCAATACTGGGCCCTAGTGGCTCCTAGAACTTCCACAGCTCCAAAACCTGTGCAAATGACCTCTGATGGCTGAAAGACCTATGCCAATGGCTTCAAAACGTCCAAAATACCCAAAATTGAAAAAACATTCGTCCAAAACCGCCTTTCCTAGTCAAAGTTATGGCCATTTAATGATAACTTCCAATTTCCCCTAAAAGAACTCCAGCTAACTTTAGTTAAGCTCCGCCAATTATGGTGGGACCGCCAAATTTGGCACTCTGCCAAATAATCTGCCAACTGAACCTTAACTACCCAAAAAATCCGCATGTGACCATGTTGATTGGCTCGACGGTTATCCTTGGAATTCGCGCTGGCTGTTTGGCTATGGCCCTCGGTTCTCGGCCCCAGGTCATATGGTTTGGGGGGCTGGCCCCCTTCTTTTCCCGCCAACCTGCAATTTGAACCTGAAATATTAAATGATTCCATTATGTTTCAAATGTGACCATTGTGGCCCAACAGTAAAGCGCTAATGTTGTTCAATGGAGGTCGGGAGTTTAATCCACAACCCCACCAAATTTTACCATATGCGCTCACCCTTGCTTACGTCACCTGAGCCATGAGGTGGCCTTCGGGCTTGCCACATGGCGGCTGCTGATTGGCTCGCCCAAAGGAATATTCCATGGAATATTCTGTGGAATATTCTGTAGAATATTTCATGGAATATTCTTTCTTGAATTTTTTTTGAAAATTCAAAAATTAAGGGTTATTGGGTGATTTTGTTTTTGACGTAACTTTCACATACGACGACCGTTTTTCGAACCGTTTGTGTCACCGGGATTAGGAGGATGAGCTCTACCCGTTCATTCAAGTTCGAGCCAATTTTGAGCATTTTTTGACACCTGGGACATAATCCCCTGATCACGCCTCCCCATTGGGAAGCTTTTGGACCCCAAAAGCCTTGAACTACCTGTTAAAGAGGTGAGGGTACAACACCCTCACTCTGTCCACCTCCATCCAATTTGCCTTGTTTGGTTTGCTACCTTTGAGACCAACCCAAACATAATCTACATTGCCCCTCCTTGAAGTGCATGTCCTTCTGTCAAGGATTGTATCTTCTTTCAGCTCATCTAAATATTCTGGCGAGAAATCTTCTATAGATGGCAGCTGAACAACACTTTCAGGATCAGCGATCAAAGGAGGTTCATACAAATGCAAGTTCTCCACATTAACAACAGAATGCATTTGCATGTAGGAAGGTAAATCTAATTGAAAAGCATTATTTCCAACCTTCTTGAGGATTTTGAATGGGCCATAATGAATAGGCTTCAGCTTTTTACCTTCTCCTTGCATCCTTTCCTTACTCATGTACAACCATACCTCATCCCCTTCTTGAAACTTGTGATTGACTCTATGCTTGTCATGTCTTTCCTTGTAATTGACTTGACTTTTCTCAAGTTGTTCTTGAATTTGTTGATGTGTTTGCTAAATTCTTTCAATGAATGGATGAGCTTTGTCAACATCACTATGTCCCTCAATGGCGACATCTTTCTCAAGAATGAAATCAAGAGGCGATTTTCGCAAGTAACCAAAACAAGCTTCAAACGGTGAGGTGTTTGTGGAAGAGTGCTTGGAATGGTTGTAAGCATGCTGTATGTAGTGCAAATGTTCATCCCAAAGCTTGGGATGCTTGCTGCAATATCCTCTCAAGAGGTGCACAATGGTTCTGTTCACAACTTTGGTTTGTCCATTTGTTTGTGGATGGAAAGCAGTACTTTTCTTCAACTTTGTGTCCATCATCTCCCATAGGTTGGACCAAAAGTTCCCTAGAAATCTAGAATCCCTGTCACTAATAATGGAAGTAGGCACACCAAAGTGAATCCATACATGATGAAAAAATAATTCAGCAGTTTGTTCAGCAGTTATAGTTTTCTTACAAGGCATAAGTATACACATTTTGCTTAAACGATCAACTACTACATATAAAAAATCATTCTTCTTTCTAGATTTTGGCAAACCTCCTACAAAATCCATAGAGATGCTCTCCCAAGGTCTAGAAGGTACCGGCAAAGGAGTATACAATCCAAGCTTCCTATTACTAGGCTTGCTGGTAGCACATAATGAAAAACCTCTTATGAACCTTGAAACAGAATCTACCATGTGAGGCCAATAGCAATACCTCTGTAGATGTGCAACTCTTTTGCTTACACCAAAATGGCCAGTAATAAGAGAAGAATGAGCTTCTCTTATGACATTTATTCTCTCCCCTTGTGGTATACACAACTTTCCCAAATGAAACAACAAATTGTTATGCATGTGATAGTCATTTTCCTCTACATGATTCCCTTTACTCAAGCTAGCATACACATCTTTAAAGTCATCATCAGATGCATACTGTTCTATGTAACTATCATATACAAGGGAATCATTCTTAAGTAAATTAACAACACCAATAATAGGCCTTGAAAGCATATCAACAACTTTATTCAGAGTACCTTTCTTGTACCTTATTACCAAATGGAACTGTTGCAAGAAGCCCATCCATCTGAAGTGTCGTGACCATTGTAACTTGGCTTTGTGATTGCAAGTTATTATAAGGCTGATGGGTCGGGTAATGTAACAGTTTCTTTGCCCATCAAATAGTGTTTCCACTTTTTGACGCTTTGTACCAATGCATACAACTCCTTATCATAGGTAGGATAATTTACAACATCACCATTAAAAGTTTCAAAATGAAAAGCAATAGGCTTACCATGTTGTAGAAGAACTGCACCCATGGCATAATCACTAGCATCGGTTTGTATCTCAAATGTCTATCTCAAATCCGGTAATGCAAGGACCGGAGCTGAACTAATCTTCTCTTTCAAATATTCAAAAGCTTTTTGCTGCTTTCCTACCCATTGGAAAGCATGCTTCACACTTGTCACTACATGCATAGGAGCTGCTAGAGAAGAGAAGTTAGATATGAACTTCCTCCAATATTGAGATGCACCCAAAAAACTTCTTACCTCTGTAATGGATTTGGGAGTAGGCCACTTCACAATAGCCTCAATCTTAGCAGGATCAATTCTCAAAGCACCTCCTCCTACTATGTGTCCCAAATAAACAAAAGAAGTCTTTCCAAATTCACACTTTGACATTTTAAGAAATAACTGATTCTTCTTCAAAACATCAAGTACTTTCCTAACATGCATGACATGATCTTCTCTAGACTTGCTGAAGATTAAAATATCATCTAAGTAGACAATAAAAAAATCATCAAGAAAAGGATGCAAGACATCATCCATTACCCGCATGAAAGTTGCAGGTGCATTGCATAAACCAAACGGCATCACAAGCCATTCAAAGAGTCCTTGTTTAGTTTTAAATGTTGTCTTCCAAATGTCACTTTCTTCAATTATTACTTGATGATATCCACTGCGCAAGTCTAACTTAGTGAAATATCGAGCATCTTTTAGCTGGTCTAGAAAATCATCTATCCTTGGGAGTGGGTAACGATTCTTTACCATTATCTTGTTCACGGCCTTGAAATCAACACACATACGCCAAGTGCCATCTTTATTTGGAATCAGTACAATCGATGACCCACATGGCAAAGTACTTGAACTTATGAAACCCTTGTCCAACAAGTCCTTGATTTACTTCTTTATTTCAGCATTCTCCATGATAGACATGCGGTACATGCCTATGTTTGGAAGAGGACAATCTAGATGCAAATGGATTTCATGCTGAATCTCCCTCTTAGGAGGCAAGCATGTTGGCTCCTGAAATATCTCATGATATACATCAACTACATCATACAGATCTGATTTAAGTTTTGGATCAAAATTTTCAAATGACTCATGATTCACATCAACCTTGGGCTTAATCATAAGAAGAACAAAATTCTTACTTGAATTGACCAGCCTTTTTACCTGTCCTGCATTCACCATCGCTATTTGTCTTCTTGCGATGAGCTCTAACAATGAACTCCTTGCCATCTTTGAAAATATGATATTAGTTTTCATGGCAATGAAAGATAGCTTTCTTGTCAAACAAGTAAAGACTTCCCAAAACAATTCTTTCTATATCAAAAGGTACCACATCAAGTTCAACTGTGTCAATAAAATGTGCAGTAATTGCGAAGCACAATGTGCACTTTCTTGAAACTTGTAAATTTGCATCCTTGCAAATCCATCCAAGTGGATATGGCTTCGGATGTGGAACGGTCTCAAGTTTAAGCTGCTTGACCAAGTCTTCTGATATAATGTTTGCTTGTGACCCACTATCAAAAAGTGCGTCAATTTTATTATGTTTTGAAATCACCCTCACATGAAACAATTCAATTCTTTCTTCCTCATTAGGAGCTTGTACATGACAGTTTGAGGTACTAGTGCTGGCTTGAATTTCCATTTCTTTTCCCTTCAAGTTTTTCAAACCCATGGCTGTAATTTTGGTTTCATCACCTGTATCATCCCCTAAATCTTGTGGAGTAGATGTAGTAGCAGCAGTTTTCTGTTTCCCTTCGGATTTGTTAAATTGAGGTCTTTTTTCAGGATGTAATTTCCAACAGTTTTTCTCCTCATGGCCTGGTTTAGAACAGTGTTTACAGATCACTTTCTCACTCTCCAATTTGACAGATGCATTATTTTTGCCCTTTCCCTTGGAGGTTTTCTCTTTGTTTTTTCCCTTGGCGGGCTTGTTTCTACCCTCTTCAAATGTATTTTTCCCCTTGCCTCTAAATGGGTAGCTTGGACACAAACCTCATCTAGGCTAGTAGGGTTAAACATCAAGATGGTGTGTCTAAGATAGTTATGCAAGCCACCAATATACTTCAGCAAGGTTTCCTGGGTCTGTAAATCTATCCCTAACAAAAGATCTCTTCTCCTGAATTCTTGGGTGTAGTCTTGGACACTTTGACCCTTAAGTTGTCTGAAATTGTTCCAGTTCATAATGGCTTTCTACATGTGAGCAAGAGGATAAATTTTTTTTTTAATGGCTAACAGAAATTCAGTCCATGTTAAGGTAACCTTACCAAATTTCTTGATCTCCTCTTTGGTCTTGGCCTCCCACTAGACCAATGCTGCTCCATCCATTCTCAAAGAATCCAACTGAATCTTTGTGGCATCATCATGCATATTCTGGATCCTCAACTAAACTTCCAACTGCCTAATCCAGTTGTCAAGCTTTTCTACATTCACTTCACCATTAAACATAGGTAATTCGAATTTTACATCAAGCTTCAAAAAAGGACTTTTTCCAGAGGATCTATGTTTATGCACAGAAGAAGAAGACGAGGATGAAGAGGAAGGAGGTTGACGATGGGGGTGGTGGATCACCATTACCTCCATGTCCTTTCTTGGAATTCTCATCATCCTTCTTACCTCCTGAAGAACCCTCTCCTTCCTAGGGATGTTTGGACCCTTCTCCAGCCAATTTCTCATTTCTTTCTTGGTACAATATCCTCACCATTTCAGTGAGGTCCAAGAAAGCCTTTCTAAAGACTCTTTCTTCTTCTCTTGGATCCATGTCTGTAGGAATTTCTCCTTCCTGTTCAGACATTCTGGAAGCTTCTGTTGAGACTCTTGAGGGTGAAATTGAAGGTGGAGGTGATGGCTCTCTGGCCTTCCTTGACTGAGGATTCTCTCGTTCTCTAGTCAACTATCCTTCCCCTCTTTTAAGTTTCAACCTGGTAAGCATCAATACTTGCAAGACAGTTAGAAGATCTTTGCACAAAAACAATCAAAAGACAACTACACCAGAGATTGACTGAAAGAGCGTTTATCTACTTTGCAATTGTATAACAAGAGCATTTCGAAGGCTTCCTGGCTCGTTTCAGGCTCTGTCTATAGCTTATTTGACAGCTTTTGATACAAAGAAACAACAACATAGCTTTGATACCAACTTGATCTGAATTTGAAACTACTTGAAAAAGGTTTGCAAGGTATTCAATTCAGTAGTAAACATGTTTAAAAGATGCCCATGTCTTGCAGTAAAGAAACAAATGAAATTTTCAACTATTCATGATCCATTTAAGCATAGCAGAATTATTTCCTTTTACTGTTTAACACATTAAAACGAATTTGTTCTGCAAAATAAATCAACTACAGATGCAAAAGAAGTTGATGAAGCAGTTCACCCCTCCTGGGCTACGTCTGCTTGGTCCAAGGCTCCCAAATGGGCCTGTCCTTGTTTTAATTAAATGCTCAAAATGAATATACATCTGAATAGAAGTCTCTACAAGTGAAATAGACTGTAAAAATAGATTCAGAACACATGAATACTTCAGGATTGACTATTGGTTCACCTTCAATGGATACCTGCAACCCGATACAGTTCTCACAATACTGGGCCCTGGTGGCTCCTAGAACTTCCACGGCTCCAAAACCTATGCAAATGACCTCAGAATGTTGTAATACCTATGCCAATGGCCTCATAATGTCGAAAATACCCAAAATCAAAAAAAAACTTCGTCCAAAACCGCCTTTCCTACCCAAAGTTATGGCTATTTACTCCCAACTGCCAATTTCCCTAAAAAAACTCCAGCTAACTTTAGTTACGACCAGTTAGCTCTGCCAAATATGGCAGGACCGCCCAAATTTGGCGCTCTGCCAAAAATCCACCATCTAACTGCTTGTATTTAATGTGCATGTGACCAAAAAATACAGGCAGTTTGTTTGCATGGGATTGCGTGCAGGTGGTTTGAGTAGAGCCCCTGGTTCAATGGCTGTGGTCATATGGTGCGGGGCTGGCCCTTTTCATTCCTACCCGCCATCAAATTCAAAATTCAAATAAAGTTTTCTCCACCCATCTAACAAGGTCCGCCTTTGTAGCCTAATGGTAAGGCATTGAATTTGTTGAAGATAGGTTGTGGGTTCAATTCACAACCCCACTGAAATTTTACATATATGCGGCCCCATTGTGGTGATGTCACCTGAGCCACGTGGCGCCCTCCGAGCTTGCCACGTGGAGGCTTCTGATTTTCCCGCCCAAAAGGAATATTCCAAGGAATATTTTGTGGAATATTTTGTGGAATATTCTTTTTTTAATTCAAAAATTAAGAGTTATTGGGCGATTTTGTTTTTAACATAACTTTCACATACAGCAACCATTTTTCGAACCGTTTGCGGCACCGGAATCAGGAGGACGAGCTCTATCCAATTGTTTAGGTTCAAGCCTATTCTAAGCACTTTAATTTTTGAGCATTTTACGACACTTGGGACATGAGCCCCTGATCATGTAGAAAACACAAAACCCTTGCAAACTGAGGTAAATGAGTGGAAAAATGGAGGGAATGATGGAATGATGAAGGATAATGAATGGATAAATAAAAACATGAGTTGGATAGGTCCCTTGTGTTGCTCTGATCATCCTCCTACTGACCTGCAAATAATATTTTCATAATTTTCCTTTTCTCTTTTTATTTATTTTTTTATTTTTTTATTGAAAGCAACTAGTCTGCCTCCAAGAGTTTTTCATCCTAGTCGCTTGCCCTAGGCACCTCAAGGGAGGTTTTCACCTAGATATATTTTTATTTTTTTTTTACACCATTGGGCCACCTCAAGAGTTTTTCAACCCAACAGTGGGACTCAGGTTCCTCGTGGAGGTTTTCACTTGAGTCTCCTTATTTTCTCTTTTTTCTTTTTTATTTTTTCCTTTTTTTTCCCTTTTTTTCTTTTTTCTCAATGTTTTGATGAGGTAGGATTGAAGACTTGCACCACCACCATCACTGTTTTGTTGATACCATCAATGAACTCTTGCTTTGATAATGGCCTCTTGTAAACCTTCAATATGTTCCCATTAATAAGTAAAGGAATGGCCTCTGCATCTATGGTTCTAATCTGCATTGAACCATTATCATGACATTTCTCTATGACATAAGGCCCTAACCATCTAGTCCTTAACTTACCCTTAAAGTCTTTATATCTGGAATCATATAACAAAACCCAATAACCTTATTGAAATTTCTTGTCTTTGATGTTCTTGTCATGCCAGATCTTCCTCTGAATTTGAGTCACCTCTGTGTGTAGGAGGGCCTGCATTCTGAACTCATCCAGCCCATTCAGCTGGAGCAATCTCTCTTTTTGTGCACTACAAGGACCTAATTCTAGTTGGGTTGTCATCCTCAATGTATTGTATTCAAATTCAATGGACAGCGGGGCCTTCTTCCCATAGACCAACTGATCATAGGGTGTGATCTAGTGGTGGTCTTCCAAGTGTTATTGTAGGCCCAGGTGGCCTCAACTAATCTATATGCCCAATATTTTCTACTGCTGCTAACCACTTTGGTCAGAATGCCCTCCAGTGCTATGTTGGTCACCTCCACTTGCACATTAGCTTATGGGTGATAGGGAGTGGAGGTTCTATGCTTGATATTGTGTTGGCTTAACAAGTCTTCAATCATGTTGGATCTAATCTGGCTTCCTTGATCAGTGACCAGTTCTCTAGGGTACCCAAACTTGTAAAATACATTTTCCCTTAAGAACTCAGCCACCTTCTCCTTTGTTGTTGCCTTGATTTCCTTGGTTTCAGCCCACTTGGTCAAATAGTAAGTTCACACAATGATTTACTTCTTTTGCTTACAAGGAGGGTAAATAGGTCCAATTAAATCCATGCCCCACTTGTCAAATGGCTCTAAAGTCACTTGAGGTTGCAAAGGCATTTCATCCCTTGGAGTAGGCTTTCCCATCCTTTGGCACCGATCACATTGACTAGTATATCTTCTCACATCCTGATGAAGGGTGTCCAATAATAACCAGCTTGTAAGACCTTGAATGTTGTCCTCTTGGTTGCAAAGTGACCTCCATAAGGCCCATCATGACAGGTTATAAGGATGTCAAAGACTTCCTCCTCCTTGACACATCTTCTCATAATTTGATCTGGCCCTAGTTTGAAGAGGTTGCCCCCAATCCAAGTGAATGGGGCACTCTTCCTCACAATATTGATTTTCTTTTGGAGGACAAACTTGGTGGGAACTGTGCAGACACCAAATAGTTTTCTGTGTCAACAAACCATGGAGAGATAACTGAAATGGAAAATAAGCGTTCATCCAGTAACTGATCATCAACCATTCCTTCCTCCCCTGTAGGAAAAGTTACTCTAGACAAAAAATCTACAACAACATTTTCCTTTCCAGGCTTATCAATAATAGTTAGATCAAACTACTGTAATAAAAGTAACCATCTAATAATCTGGGCATTCACATCAGTTGATTCATTAAATATTTAATTGTAGCATGGTTAGTATGTACAAATATTTGATAACCTGTAATGTAATCCCTAAATTTGTTTAATGAATGCACAATAGCTAGGAGCTCCTTTTTGGTCACTGTGTAGTTTAGTTCAGCCTTTGACCAATTCTTACTGATAAAGTAAATGGCATAAGGAAATTTGTCATCTATCTGACCTAGAGTTTCTCCTATGGCTTTGTGTGAGGCATTAGCATGTATATGAAAGGGAGGAGCCCAATTTAGGCCTCGGAGAATAGGTGCATGGGTCAACTTGTCCTTCAAGATATCCAGGACCTCTTGGCAGCTTTTTGACCATACAAACTCAAAGTCTTTGGCCAACAACCCAAATAAAGGAGAATTTAACTTGTTGAAGTCTTTTATAAACCTCCGATAGTATCCAACTAAACCTAGAAAACTTCTAACATCTCTCTGCTTTTGTGGAGGTGGGACCCTTTGAATGATGGCTATTTTGTTTGGGTCCACTTGCAATCCTTGTTGGGATATTGAATGACCTAGCACAGTCCCTTCAGTCATCAAGAACTCACATTTTTTGGGACTAAGGGAGAGGTTAATTTCAATGCATGTGTTCAACACCTTACCTAAGTTGGACAAAGCCTCTTGGAAATCAAACCCATAGAGTGTAAAATTGTCCATATAAATCTATACTACATCATGGACTAGCTCGGCAAAGATACTCAGGATTTCTCTCTGGAAAGTGGCAGGGGAATTGCATAGGCCAAAAGGAAGGACCCTATAGGTGAAAGTACCACAAGGACAAGTGAAGGTGGTTTTATCCTGGTCTTCCAAGCTGATCTGGATTTGATTGTACCCACTGAACCCATCTAAGAAAGAGAGAAATGTTTTCCCTGCAAAGCCATCTAGCACTTGGTCAATGAAAGGCAGAGGGAAATGGTCCTTCTTTGTGGCTTTGTTTAACTCTTTGTAATCTACGCAAATCCTCCACTTCCCATTTTTCTTTGGAGCCAATGCCAAAGGAGAGACCACTCACTATCTGAGATACAATAAATGAATCCTGCATCTAGCAACTTTTGAAATTCTTCTTTAACTATATCCTTGAGAGCTGGATTCATTCTCCTTTGGGATTGTCAGACTAGTTTACAAACATATTTGATATAAATGTGGTGAGTACGCACTGAGGGGTGCACTCCCTTCATTTCTTTGTAACTCCAAGCAAAGGCATCTAGATGTTCCTTTAGCATGTTGCACAACTTTTCTTCTTGGTGTACAGAAAGAGATGGGTTGATTTTCAAAGTTCTCTCAGGGCTTAATTCTATGGTTTTGGCACAGGTAGGGTTTGAACAGATAAGCATATATCAATCTGATGGTTGTTATAGGTATCCTTTACTACTTCCTCTAAGGAAAATGTGTTGGGAGTTGGAATTTGGAGTACGTGTTCAATCAAATCATCTTCATCCAGTTGTCCTCCTCCCATGGTTGTTTCTAAGGCATAGAGTTGAGTTGAATAAACTTCATCTTCTTCCTTGATCCAGGTGGATATTGGTGGCCACCTACCAAATTCACTTGGACCCCCACCATTGTTTCTTTCATATTTTCAGTTTCCTTAATTGTAGCCCAGTTTACTATTTTTAGTAGTTTTTCGGGTCCTGAACTTCCAGAGCCGTTTTGAGGCCCTAAACGATATTTTTTGGGAAAACTAGGAGCAACATGGGTCCATGAATTGATGTTTCTCTTCCCAAAGTTGTAGTTCTCGGATAGATCTTTCTAACAAGATACTATGCGTGTCAAACGGAGATCGTATGCCAAAGTTACGACCCCGGGAAGTTGATGTACCAATTTACCCAAACGGGGCCCACAGTTTGGCGTTTCATCTTCTAGGGTTAGGTTTTGGAATGTTAAGGGCTTTCCATTGCTTCTCAACAATAAATAGGCCTTTGAGCCTCATTGTAACACAGTTTAGAGGCATGTAGCCACCACATCTCTTCTCAGAGATAAGCTACCATCATCCTAGTTGGTTTATTTCCAACTTTGTTTGTAAGCATATTTCAGTATTTTACATTAATGAAATGAAGTATTATTTTCACTGCATCTCTATGTTTATGGTTATCTCTGTAATTTGTTCCGTTCTTGTTTAAATCTGGATCATTCCTCCTCCTCCAGCCATAAAGGTAAGTCATGTTGTAGAGATGGTTAGGCAGGAGGGTATAGGACCAATTGCTTAGACATATGCCCATTTTTTATAGTCATATTTCCATCCCTGCAGCTAATGCAGACATTGGTAATGGCTAACCAGGGCCTCCCAAGGATGAGAGGGTGACCAGTAAGCTTGGCCTTAGGCTGGAGAACTAGGAAATATGTAGGGTACTCCCAAGAGTCAATGGAGACCATTACATCCTCCACAATCCCCTCAAGGGTCGTTGTGGAACGTTCTGCAAGTTGCAGGACTGTTGTGGTCTTTCTCAATGAACTGTGGAGGTTGAGCTTGAGCATGGTGTCCTTGGTCATCACATTAATAAAAGCCCCAATATCAATCAAAGTGTGTGGGAATGGTTTCATTGATGTGCACATCTACTATAGGGCTTCCACGATCCAAATACTTTGGACAAATTACCCGCCCTGGCATTAAGTCGAACAGTTGTACAATGACATTAATGGTAGGGGCATCTCTTTTTCGCCTCGCTGGATGTTTGAAGCACTTCTCCTTAATCAACTTGTTGTAAATGGATACATCTTTTATAGCTTCGAGAAGTGGAATTTTGACACATAGATTTTTCAATTCTCATAGAAGTTCAGTCTCTTTTGGGGTAGGCTAGATTGGTTGAGTTAATCTCTCAGGAAAGAGTGGTGGATCTACTTTAGGCATGCTTTCCTCTCCTTCTTCCTCACTCTCCCTAGGTGGAGGTAGAGATTGGTTTTCCGAGAGTACTCTCCCAGATCTCAAGTTGATTTCCTGAATCTCCACAGCATTAGCACGATAGGATGTCTCTCCACTGTATACTTGTTGTGCATGTCTGTTGTTCAGGTTCGGATTTGATTAGGCAGGAATCTGGGGTTGTTTAGGTGGAGCAGGGTGTAAAAGTTGTGGTTGAGTAGGTAGTGAAGGCAATAAAGCTATAGCATTGTTGTATGGGGACCTCCACCCCTAGGGCAATGCATTCCACTGAGCCTGTAGTGGAGCATATGGTTGAAATGACTGGCTGGTTGGTTGGGAATGATATTGAGGTGAAAAGGACCAAGGAGGAGGTGTAGAAAAGGAAGATTGAGCAGGGGGACCCCAAGAGGGAATGGATGTGGTCTGGTTGGGGATATAATATGCATGGGATGATCCTTGCATGCCCTGCTGGTATGGTCGAGGCCCATGAGGTCTCCTTTGATTTATGTAGCAGAGTTGTTCAGTCACCCCTTCAGCTCCCTAATATACATTTATTTTCCTAGTAGCGAAGGGCACTTGTCTGTGGAGTGGTTTTCTTCACATACTGAGTAGACTTCAATCAGGTTTAATGGACATTCATTCCTAGGGTGCCTCCTTGCGCATCTAGGGCAGAAAATGGCTAAGGCTCTCTCTTCTTCCCCTTGTTTTCTCTTAATGTGCATAGTGTCCATCTGTAGGGCAAGGGCTTGTAGCATCTCACTCTTGAAATCTTCCAGCATGTTTCCAATTTCACCCTTGATGTATGTATTGGAAGAGGATGGACTAACCATAGGTTGACTACCCTACCCTCTTTCCTAGATGCCATAGAATGGTTTTTAAAGACAGTCTTGATATCTTCAAAGGGTAGATGGTAGATGTCCAATCCTGCTAACAAGTTTAGGGTATCCATAAGATCTTCCCTTACCCCTCTAAGAAGGACTAGCTTTAGTGACTCAAGGTCAAGTGCGCACCTAGCCCTTTTGTAGCTAAGCTGGAATCTTTCTTCATAATCCTCTAGGGATTCATCATGCCCTAAGGTCATCCTAGAAATTTCATCTTTAGTGTTAGGCCCCTATACTACTAGTGTAACCCCTTATTGTTATTAGTACAACCCACTTATTATATTGATGTACCCATGTAGTACCCATATTGTTACTATTGTGCCCCATAGAAGCCCACTATTGTTATTATTGTGCCCTTACAGTATTATTGTTATGTAGGCTCTGATTATGTTATAACCCCTTAGATCCCTATATATAAAGAGGAGGTCTTTTCAATTGAATCATCCAAGAATTGTTCATTTATGTAATGTAAAGGAGTTGGCCCCTCGAAGAGGCTGAATTCTAAGGCGTTGATCTATCTTTTCTATCTTTTCTTGAGCTGGTTTCATAACATTTAGTGCCTTTAGATGTGCAGTAGTCTCGATACTTGTTGTTGAAGGCTTGTTGCATCTGAACCCAAGTTGTGATGCTATCCCTAGGTAAACCCATGAACCAACGCAAAGTTGCATCCTTGAGAGTGGATGGGAATAGTTTCAACTTCTGCTAATCATTGGTGTAATCATAGGTTTTGTATATGACAGCAAACTTAAACAAGAAAGTGTCTCGATCTTCTGAGGTCGGGCTATGGAAATGAGGAAGAGAAGAGGACGTTATATTCTTCATCTTAGTATCCCCATTGGTTTCCCTGATGGGGAAGGCACTCTCAACTCTTTCTCTATTTCCTTTGTCATTTCTATTTTCAGCCATTGGGTCAATTAGAATGGGTTCTTCTTCTTCTTCTCCCCCTGTAGGCTATTCAAATATCTCTGGTTGTTCACCTAAGGGTTCCTCCAATTCACAGCCACCGAAGAAGAGGGAAGGTTGGTTGTTTGAAGCAATGGGGGTATTTGGAAAAAAATTCCCTAAGTTACCCTATTCCTACGAGGCATGAAAGAAGTGTTTTTGTTTTGTTTTGTGTTTTTTTTCAAGATTTGAAAATAATTGCAGAATTGGAATTGCAAACTGGATGAAAACTAACTACTTGAATGAAATATTACTTGCAGAATGGAAAGGAAAGGAAAGAATGCAGAATGGAAAAAAAAAGCAAACTAAATTACTTTTACAGAAACGAAACTAATAGCATAATATCAGAGACAAGAAATGGAAGAAAGAAAGCAATAATCACATATTAAAATAATGCTAAGTTAACATGTATGCAAATCTATTGTCCTAAGTATGCAAATTCAAAGCATCAAACATTCTACTGTTGTGCATGTAAATGAATAAACTAATTATTTTTTTCTTTTTGTTTTGTCTTTTTTATGTGACAGTGTGAAAGCTAATCTCTTTTGGTGATGTGGCAGGTGGCTTAGGGATGATTTTGAATGGCTAGAAGGTTGGGGAGACCAGTAGGGGACCTTTTCTAGCTTCCTAGAGGCTTTTTTCCCAATTCGGCCTCAAAACAGGCCACTACATAAAAACCTATAAGATGTCCTTATGTGTTCTACAGGATGTCCTGAAAACCTACAGGATCCCCTGTATTTCTACAGGATACAGCTGAGAGCAAAAGGATGGGTTTTTGTTGGGTTGTGTTATATTCTTTCCACAACTAGCCCACCTAGTTAACTAGGGGGTTTGAGGGGTGTAGGTAACCCCACTTTATGGGGTCCGGGGCAGCGCCCCAGAAAATTTTGGTTTTGGACACTATGTTAGGTTGAGCAGACCCACCTATGGTTTTGTGCATGATTTTTTCACATGCTTTTTGGACACGATGGTTTTCAGTCCATGGTTTTGGACGCAATGGTTTTTGATCCATGGTATTGGATGCTTTGGCATGTATAAATATGTATCGTAACATTGAAAGGAAAATAATGAAAAATCAAGCTAGTAGTCCCGGTTTTGGGATCCAGGGGAAAATCTCTGTGTATATGTGTTTTATGTGTTATGCTCTCGCATTGTTTATTTTCTGTGTTTTAGAATTCATATGTAGGTAATTTCTATATGGGTTAAACCTACATTTTGTATCGAAGCTATTTTGGCTTCAAGGGGATGCCTTTGTTGCTAAGGGGTTTCACTCGAGCCTGTGGTAGACCCTATTCAATGGGAGATCTACAAGATCGATTCTAGTGGTTAAAGAAGATGGCGAGCGATGGAAAGATAGAGATCAAGAAATTTATGGTCAAATTTTTGAGTTGTGGAAACTCAAGATGGAAGATCTATTGGTGGATAAAGATCAGTGGCTCGCAGTAGATCCAAGTACTAAAGCAACGGGAGTGTCCGATGAAGAATGGAAGAAGTTGGATCGGAAGGCAAAGAGCACAATATGATTGTGTGTCTCAGAATTAGTATTGCTTAATGTATCAGGGGAAGCTACGGTGAAGGCTTGGTGGGACAAGTTAGGGACTTTGTACCAATCTAAGTCTCTGGTGAATAAATTGTTCCTGCGAAAAAAGTTGTATAACCTAAGGATGAAAGATGGAGACTCGGTGACAGAGCATCTGAACGCATTTAATACTGTGGTAGGTCAGTTAGCATCTATTGATATTAAAATTTCAGATGAAGATAAGTATATCAGTTTTTTGTGTTCTCTACCAAATTTGTGGGATAGTCTGGTTATTGCAATAGGTAGCAATGCAACTACCTTGCAGTTTGATGAAATAGTCTCATCCTTGCTGACAGAGGAGATGACACGGAAAAATATGGAGAGTCAGAATGGTGATGCCTTGTCTATACGAGGATGGTCCCAGAACAAAAACAAAAATAAGTCATCGAGTGGGAGATCAAAATCTCCAGGAAAACCTGTAAAGGTGGTGTGCTGGAAATGCAGAAAGGAAGGGCACTACAAAAGACACTGTAAATCTAAAGCTCTTGATAAAGGAAAGGGATCTGATGATGCTCCTTTTGTAGAGATGAAAACCACCTCATATGAAGGTGGGGACGTGTACTTGGCTTCTTCAACTACACATCTAGACCATGAGGCATGGTTGATTAACTCAGGTGCATCCTTTCACTTCACTCCCCATAGAGAGTGGTTCTGCGAGTATGATAAATACGATGGTGGTGATGTCTTCGGGATGATAGGAAGGTTAGAATCGTTGGTCACGGAAAAGTAAAGTTGAAGTTGCAAGGTGGAAGGGTTAGAACACTTCTGGGTGTTCTACATATTCCTGCATTAGCCAGAACTCTAATTTCTGTAAGCAAGCTGGATGATGCAGGTGTAAAAACAGTGTTCGAGAAGGATACCTACAAGATGGTTCAAGGAGCACTAGTATTGGTGCGAGGAGTTTGGATTGGAACTTTGTACAAGCTACAAGGTAGCACTGTTATTGATGGGTGCAACAGTGTTGTGGTTCCTGAAAGTGGACCAGAAAATATAGTGGTCTCTGGAGAGAAGACCATGCTGTGGCATCAAAGGCTTGGACATATTGGAGAGAAGGGCCTTTGAATACTTCATGGTAAAGGTATGGTAGAAGGTATGAGTAATATCTCTCTAGATTTTGATTTCTGTGAAAATTTTGTATACGGGAAGTAGAATCGGGTGAGTTTCCCCTCTGGAGATAAGAGGGCAAAACATATATTAGAGCTTGTGCACAGTGATGTGTTTGGACCTGTGAAGGTTCCATCATTGGGTAAGTCTATGTACTATGTGTTATTTATAGATGACTTCTCAAGGAATACATGGATATATTTCCTTAAGAAGAAATCTGAAGTCTTTGACAAGTTTAAAGAATTTAAGGCTCTGGTGGAAAACCAGACAGAGAA
>APFE030359952.1:447578-476202 GCA_000404065.3 Pinus taeda
AGAGGTGAAAGATGTTATTAAACATGAAGTCCAACCAAAGGAACATGTGAAGATAGAGTTTGAAATAAAGGAGGAAGAATTAGACTCTGTAGCAGAGGAGGAATCAGAAGATGAAGAGCCAAAAACTCCGGCTCTCAGAAGATCAGCTCGAGAAAGAAGGCAGCCAGAAAGGTATAGTCCATCTGCTTTCTATTCAAATTTTGCTTTGTCTGTTACTGAAGATGATCTCAGAACTATGAAGGAAGCAGTAGATTTAGAGGATGGAAAACTCTGGAAAGAGGCCATGATTGATGAAATGGCATCTTTGCACAAAAATGAGACTTGGGATCTGGTGGAGTTGCCAGCTGGAAGGAAACCCATTGGCAGAAAATGGGTGTTCAAAAAGAAGACAAATGCAGAAGGAAAAGTGGAGAAATACAAAGCTCGGTTGGTAGCAAAAGGTTATTCCAAGGTGTCGGGAATTGACTTTGGTGAAAAAATTTCTCCTCTTACCAAGGTAACTTCTATTAGATTACTTTTATCTATTGCTATTGCTTTTGATTTTGAGGTAGAACAGATGGATGTGAAGATAACATTTCTTCATGGGGATCTGGAAGAGGAGATCTACATGAAGCAACCTGAAGGCTGTGCGGTGAAGGGTAAGAAAGAACTGGTATGCAAGTTAAAGAAGTCTCTGTATGGGTTAAATTAGTCACCAAGGATGTGGTATCAGAAATTTGATACATTTATACGAGGACTTGGCTTCACCAGAAGCAAAGCAGATCACTGTGTGTATTTTAAATTAATTGGTGACCATGTTATTTATCTAGTCTTGTATGTGGATGATATGCTACTGGTTGGAAATGACAAAGAAATTATCCAGGATTTGAAGACCCATTTGTCCTCCAAATTCGACATGAAAGATCTTGGTGCTGCAAACTATATTTTGGGCATGGAAATTAAAAGAGATCGGACAAAGAGAAAGCTCTGGTTAAACCATAGGAAGTATGTCGAGACAATATTGCAGAGGTTTAATATGCAGGGTAGTAAACCAATGAAGGTTTCTATTCCTGTAGGTGTGAGGTTATCTGCTGAATAGTTTCCCAAGACACAAGAAGAGGAAGAGGACATGTCCCATGTTCCATATGCAAGTGCAGTCGGTAGCCTAATGTATGCAATGGTCTGTACTATACCAGACATTGCACATGCAGTGGGAGTATTGAGCAGGTTTATGTCAAAACCAGGGAAGGAGCACTGGACAACAATGAAGTGGGTTTTCAAGTATTTGCATGGCACTAGTGATTATGGTTTGTGCTACCAAGGAAGACCAGGATTGGATAGAGTGTTGGATATTCGTGGCTTTGTTTATGCTAACTGGCCTGGAGATCTAGATCAAAGAAGATCTACAAGAGGGTATGTGTTTAACCTATTTGGAGTTGCAGTCAGTTGGATGAGTAAGAAACAATCTGTAGTGGCATTATCAACTACAGAGGTAGAATACATGGCAACCACTCATGCAAGCAAGGAAGCAGTTTGGTTGCAAAGATTGTGTTCAAGAATGGGGTTAGTACAGGGAGCTATAAGGATAGACTATGATAACCAAAGTGCAATTTTCTTGGCAAAGAACCCTGCATATCATTCAAAGGCAAAGCACATTGATGTTCAGTATCACTTTGTGAGGGATATGATAGAAGACAAAAAGGTGTTGATGGCAAAGGTGGACACTTTGAAGAATACTGCAAATGCATTGACAAAATCTGTGAGCTCTGAGAAGTTCTCTTGGTGTAGAGAAACAATGGGTGTTGCAGGGCTGGATAAATGACTAATCTCTTATGTGGCCCCCTATGGAAAGAAAACAACAAGTGGGAGAATGTTAGGTTGTGTTATATTCTTTCCACAAATAGCCCACGTAGTTAACTAGGGGGTTTGAGGGGTGCAGATAACCCCACTTTATGGGGTCCAGGGTAGCACCCTAGGAAATTTTGGTTTTGGACACTATGTTAGGTTGGGCAGACCCACCTATGGTTTTGTGCATGATTTTTGCACATGTTTTTTGGATGCGATGGTTTTCGATCCATGGTTTTGGACGCGATGGTTTTCGATCCATGGTATTGGATGCTTCAGCATGTATAAATGTAGCATTGAAAGGAACATAATGAAAAATCAAGTTCGTAGTCTGAGTTTTCGGATCTAGGGGAAAATCTCTATGTATATGTGTTTTATGTGTTATTCTCTCACATTGTTTATTTTCTGTGTTTTAGAATTCGTATGCAGGTAATTTCTGTACAGGGTTAAAACCTACAGTGTTGAAGGTGATGGAAAGCTTAAGGAAGGTGTTTGGTGATGGAATGAGGCAAGGGAGTTCCTAGGACCACTTCAGAACTCAAAACCAAGATTGGGAGATGGTTAGATTTGTTCAACAAGCTTGGAGAAGTTTCCTTGTGAGATGATGAGATTGGTGAGGGTTTTAGTGAAAGCAAAGAATGATCATGGATGTATGAAGTTGGAATGAGGTTGTTGACTATGAAATCTCTTTGTACTTCTGAAACACCTGCACTGCATCAAACATTGACATTTACCCAAAAATCATGTAAACAAGAAGAATTCAATTATCTAAGGAAAAAGGAATTTCATGAGCTATCTTCCTATTTTATGCATGAGGAGAACTTGCAGAATAAGATGGAACATTGATGAGATCTAATGTAATACTAAAGGTAGAAGAAATGATAACTAAAACTTACTCTTTCAAACTGATCAAATGCTAGCCTAAGTACAGAAAACCCTAAATTCCATGAGAAACTAGAATTTTGTCTTTTTGGGGCTGCATAGGAGTTCTTTCTTCAAACCATGATCCCTGAAGGAAGGGGTGAGGCCAAAACCACCTATTGACATATTTTTGATGTTCCTTTATCTCTTCTAAATTATTATTGAAGTAAAGCACAAATGGAATCAAACTAATAAGCAAACAAATTAAATCTACACTACTTGCAATGGAGTAATTCTAAATACAATTCAACCATTAATCTATGAATTCAATCTACGCATAAAAATACAATAAGAGGAGCCTTTTCTACTAGGTTTGGGCCCTAAACCAAGAGCTTCAACCTTCATAGTTAACTCAGTGTTGGATCAAGGAATTGCTCATTGTCATTATCAAAACAAAAAATTACATAACAATGTCTTCCACAAATCTTGAACTCGAAAGTGACTAGCGTTTTTGCAGCAAAAATTTGAATCCTAATGAGGCTCTAGGCCTCTTTATTTATACAACTAAAGTCCCCAACGACTTCCTTAAATCTAGGGAGGCTCGATTCCCAAACTCAAGATAATCTATCTCTTTAACTATCACTTGCTCGGCTGCCTTTTGATCTCCATGACTTGGCTGCTTGTACTCCAAGCTAGTGTGATTGATGGAGGAATATTAGAATGAGGGAGGAGTAAATGAGGACGATCTACCTCCTACAATCTCTCCTCCTTTTCTCATTCAAGTTGCAGCCCTTAGTTAGCCAAAATTCCATGATTTTCTCTCACAAACCTACAAGCAATTCACATTAGTCCACTAGGCATAATATCTCACTTTGACTCATCTCATTAAACAAAATATAATCAAAGTATGTAATAAATTGTGAGAAGAGTTTATTTGACTAAGCTAGGAGGTGAATTAAGTTCCATATAGTTACCCAATGATTAGGCTCATCACTTAACAATATGTACAAGGTTACCTTGACACTCATTGACATAAGAGGTGAGTTGTCTCATATTGGTTAATGGCATACATCAATGGTTAGTAATCCAATCATCTCCTTCCATGCTCAACTTCAGCACATTAATTTGCATGGAAAGAGTTGTACCATGGATTTGTGTTTTGATAAAGATTATGTGGAGTACCAAACATCATTTTCAACCTTCCATTCTTTCAAATAAGAAGTGTAGTAGCAAATGTTTCATACGGTTCAACCTTTGTCCTTGCAAAGTTCCATCACTTATTTTATAGAATATTACACTAGCATACTTCATCATTCTCGGTCTAAAATTGAATGCAGCAATCATCCTCAACCAGTCAACATTCATCGTCATTAGCACAATAGTCAACCTCAGTACAACACTTGGCACTATTTTGGATTAGATCAATGGTACACAAGTCTCAGATTTAGTTCTTTTCATTCTTAGTAACTTCAAGCATGCAGGTAAAACTTGAGGTAAAAACTAGCTTGAATTTTTTAATTCATTTAGAATTTAGGGAATAATAGTAAGAAACTATTGTAAGCTTGGAATTCATATCCTACCATTTCATTTTATCTCTGTCTCCTTGAAAAATATTTTTCCAATATGTTTTATCCCCCACCTCTTGTCATTATTCTGTTATACCATCATAAATCACTCCCTTAATCTATTTTGTTTCATCTAGACATCTTCTAATTTTTCGAGAGAAATTCCCACCTCTAATAGAGTTGCTAAACTCTCATCCATTTCAATGTTTGCATTAAGGAAATCCTTCATATGAAGCATTATCTCAGCAACTTAGACACATGTATCTATGATGCTTTATAACTCAAATAGTAGAGTTGCAATTTGTCCTAAATGAGATGAAAAATTTGGTCATATACTTGAATGACATATTACAAAAGAATTCCCCCCCTTCTATATATTTGGAACAATATCCCTCACAAATCATAAAGATATCAAGTATTCAGTGCTTGCCTAAGGTCTCCATCACAAGACTCAAAGAGAAGTTTAAGTAAAACTTGGTATCAATAAGGAAGATTTTGTGAAAGACACAAAAACTAATCTTATAGTTTATCTTCACTCCTTGACAATTATAACTAGCTTCATTAATGATAAAGAAGATAAATTATAAGATATATTTCTACATGGTTTTTTTGTTAGTTTTTATCAATCTCACCATTGGCCAATAGAACCTTCTTTATGATGCAGCTAATGTTATTGTTTCAGACAGCCTAGTATTACATTATTTGGTTGGCATGTTCTTTTAGTTTACAGGAACTTAGATCACTTGAGACACTACACTCATGTATTTCCCAATGTTTTGTTTTCTTGATGTTTGGCCTTTTTTTTGGTTCAGAAGACATGCAATTCACCGCTTCAGTGGAGCATCCATTTTAATTCATTTTATTTTTTCCACTAAAGATGTGCATAAGGAAGAAAATGAAACATATTGGGTATAGAAGGGTGAAAATTACAAATTTGTGCATTGCATTTCATGGAAAATGCAAAAGAACCAAATTTCATTTTTCATGGAGTAGTAAAGTGGAAAATGTTAAATCATCTAATTTAGGATTAAATATAATGTGTATTTTTACAAAGAAGTAGCTATGAAAGTTAGAGGAGAGAAAGGCCCCATTAATCCAAATTCTCAATATGGGAGACTTAAAACCCATGGGAGGAAACATTGTGGACTCTAACAAAATCTAGCACATATACACACTTATGCATGTTGACTTGAGGCTTCTCTTTACTCAAAAATGCCTTTGATGGCCATATATCAGCATGACTATGAGGAAGATTACCTCGAGGGATATAAATTCTTTTATGACTTGGTTTATGATTATGGATACAATGACTCAGATGGAATTACTAATGGATTGACTTCTAATGATTTCAATGAGAATTTGATTAAGTTGGACCAGACTAATGTACCACTTGTGTGTTGGCATTGTATAGTTTACAAATACGATAATCTAGTGTCTTTATCTTTATGTGATGTATGTGGGGCGATTTGTAATTATTCTTTAGAAACCTCTCAGAAAGTTGTTACAAAAGATATATGTAATGATACATGCAAAGCATCTAAAAATTAATATTGGCAAAGTCTCTTTTCGCAAGAATGTCTTCATAAAAGCCTAAATAGGCTAAAATTTTACAGCTAATAAAGGGTGTTTTGCAAAGCAATAAATCTAATGGTTACCAAGGAATTATTTGTGCAAACTTCCATGACATTCAAAAAAAAATCTCTAATTCCTTACTCCAATTCTAGAAATGTTAGCATAGATCCTTTCAAGTTTTAAAATCGCTCACCAGATGATGTGGTTTTAGAAGGAAAGTATGTTATAGGGAAATTGTTGAAGATTAATCTAATTCCTCTTCTACCACACCAATTTATTCTCTAAGTAATAATGTGGAACCTAAGGTAGAGGCCTAGGAAACGAGGTAAATGGTACAAAAATGAAGCCACCACTTCAACTATTTTACCTATTGTTAACCGAAATGATAAGAATCAAAAAGAGGCTAGTTGTAGATTCCTTAGGAAATAGGAATCTCTTTCAAACATAACTTAACAAGGAAGTATAGGTGAACAAATATATCCTTCAAACTTGAAGAAGGAAAATTTAGTCACCAGTTGACATCGTTTACATGAGGACATGAAAAAGTGTAGGCGTGGGCGGGATGTTGAGTCGTTATTTTGTGATCTCTTTCACCATTTAAAACATCCATTCTTTATCACTTCACCCCATCCCTTCACTAGTTTGTTACCAATTTTATTGTGTTTCTTAATGAATATACCACAAAAAGCATACAATAATTAAAGTAGTTAATTAACATTAATTTCCTTTACTTTTAATGAATTAGGGAGGATTACAATTGGTTTTACTAATGACGGTTATGCCTAGTTCAGTTTTTGTAACTCCTATGCAATCTTGTAACTGGCCCCCAAGGTTCGCATATCTACATAACTCCAAGGAAAATTATGGAACATGGGTTTTCTTCCTATGGAAATTGAAATAGATCTATATTATTTATTTAGTTCCCAATTCAATTCCACACACCTCCATCTCACAATCAATGCTTCAATTAAAGTGTGTAAGGAAGAAATGAGTAACGAACTTCAGAAGCAATTTCTAAAGTAATGAAGAAGAATTTTTAAAATCAGTGGCATGGTTTTTATGAATAAAATCCACATTTAGGTGACTTACAAGAAATTTCTCCATGAAGTGCATAATTTGAGAGCTATGTGTAGTTCTTCCAACAGGTATTTTCTGTTGCAACCATCCCCAAACTACGTCCCAAAATGAGCACCCAATTAACAAGAAATTGGATCAAGCCACGTTCAGAAGGTTTTATGTTACGAAAACCATGTGTAAATATATATTTAGATGCTTCTCCAACCATTATCCACCAAAAAGGAAATATTTTGTAATTTTTCCATGGTTTGACAATCCAATGTTAGGGGAATTGGTTTTGATTTCCCCCCTTGCTTCTCTATATAAATATATGGAGAAGGAATAGAGGTGGTAAATGATAACTAGGTTAAAAAATCTTCATTCACCTTTGTAATAAAAATATTGTTGATCAGTTGATCATGGGAGCTCCTAAATGCATTATGTATTTCTAAATATTAGTCTTAATGACAAAGAGATTATTGTTGATGTTTTAGATCATTTGTGGCATAGATCAATCTTGGTTCTATAGCCCCTTAGGAAGCATGGCATTGGTTGGGAGGGCCCACTAACTTTTCCCATGTTGCCTCATTTATTTCCTTTATATAATGTAACATATATTAGTTTCTTTTCTTTCATTTTAATAGATTAATTGTAGCTTGGTTACCATTTATTTATTGCTTTGATCATTGGAAATTTTGTTGCGTACAATTTGTTTTTTTTTAGGAATGATATCAATCATTAAAGGGAAACACCAAGCATTGTAACCCTCCTAGTTGTTAAACCAATGTGACATGCCTATGTCATGTCAAATAGGAGCTATGTAGGTAACCCCATTGATCACCATATCTCATTGTTTCTCCCTTTCCTTATTTTCATTTAAATTGTTGTTTGATAGAAGTGGGATTACTTTCTAAAGGGAAATAATATGCATTGTAACCCTTCCTTGCTTGTACGAACACCCTAATAGGTCATTGTGAAAAATTGGAGCTTGTGGTGAAGGGACCCTGTATTGATTCCCTAGATAGTAGATATCTCCTAGATTTATTTTCCATATGAATGCGTTTACGTTTTCATCATGCATCATAGGTTAGGAAGCATGTTGATACCTTGAACTCTACACATATGGTGTAACATCTCTAAGTTTACAAACTCATGGATGATAATTTATGTCGAATATTTAAGCAATTAAATCAACTCACATTTTTATGGCCTTCGTCAAGGGAACCCCCCCATGTGTGGAGTAGGCATGGTTCTTTACTTGAATGCATCCCACTACTTTCATGTGTGAAATGCTCCTATACATTTATCCAATGCAAAATCATAGATTTTGCATTGGATAAATGCTTCTACATTATGCTAAACATATTGATTGAACTAAATTGCAAATTATTGGTAAGTTTAAAGTGGTGGTTGATTGGGGAAATGAAAAACTAAAGTGTAATTTGTTCGTCTTCAGTATTTGTTGTGTCAGATATGAGACTATTTTTGAGGATTTGAATGCATGTCTTGTTATGGTTTTTATATGCTCTTTTAATTCCATATATTTAAATGTCAATCTGGAATTCGCAATCTGAGAGTTGCAAAATATTACAATTTAGATTCAAGTTCATTGTTTTATTCTAAAATTAGTACTGAATTAAGTACCAAATGTTCTTCCCAATATTTATACCTAATTTGAAATCATTTTGTTACTTACTAAAAATCTACTGAAGTAAAGAAGCCTATTAGGTCTTCCTAATAACACACACAATTCAATTCACTAATTTATCTTCAACAATCATACAACCAATTCATGCTTAAAATCATTACTAGAAACAAACTCAATAACACCACAATATTAATTTTAAAATTTAATTCAAGTAAACAATATCTCCACACAGAACTAACCCCAGGGTCAAACTAGAAATTGAAAATCAATCTCATCAATGCTATTAAACTCGAAGATTCATTCCCAAGACTCTATAATTTCATAAACCATTCGAATTGGATTGTAGTACAAAATAAAAAATCTACAGCCCATACACAATCCTATGGAGACTCTCAGATATTAAACATCGATTGCAGAGACTTTCACTGAAAATTATGATGCACAGACAATAATGTATTTCATTTTCGATCAAAGGCTTTATATCAGTCTTAATATTGTGTTAAAACTTGATCTTTTGAAATCCAATTTGAATCAAAACATATTCATTCAATATTACCAATGGTTGATAGATGAAATTCCTATAGACCCAAGCAATTCCTATAAAAATGTTTTCACAAACTTAAACAATTTAAATGGAAGTATATATTTTGATAATCAATCATCAACTAAAGCTTCAAAGAAAAAATGTTTAGATCTACAAAATATTTAAAAGTTGTGTGATTACACTTCCAAGTAATGAATATATAAGAACCACAACAAACAAATATTCTAAGTGCAATTATTTTATACTAATCCACACACACACTTCCTATCTAACTAAAATCAATTACATGACTTGGCTAAGGTTGATGGTGAGCCCTTTCCATGACCTTAGACAAACTAGATCACCATAATAAGTTTACATATTGGAAACACATGAATTTATAAGTATAAAAGTTGATATCACTTATATTAATAGTCTTCAATAAAACACGAGTAAAACAGTTCTAAACTGAATTAAAACAGAGTCATATAGTGTTCACAATCACAATTCTTCTTTGCTTCAGCTCGCTAACACCTATCACTAGTGATTGGACCTCTTACAGATATTCACCACCTAAGATATTTGTAACTAAATAATATAGAAAACTAATGCAAGTATGATCTGTGCTTAGTTAAGATAAGAAATATTATAAAGGATCACTCATTCATTCTATATTCTCTACAACAATCGAAACGTAGCACTATCTTTAGGTTGAAGGCATTTTTACTATTATCACGAACAAGAGAAGCTACCTCAAAACTTCCATCAATTTTACTGGTGCCAATTCCAAAATAAGGTATTGAATGGAGTACAGAATTAGGTCCCGAATGGTTTCCTAATGCACTTCGAGCTAGATGTTGAATCACCAGTGATCTGTCAATGCATTCAAGTCTCCACCCTCATATTTAGGAATCCTAGAAATAAATCAGTCAAAGTGAGTCAAAAGAGTATGAATTCATTTAACATATATCTAAACTAACCAAGGAAATGTAAAAACATATCTAATTGTGAATCTTACTCCCATTTATGAGCTAAAACATTTAAACCAATAGAGGATGGTTTGAGGTGTCAAAAGGAGCAAAATGGAGTAGGATAAAATCAAAAATAGCAGGATAAAGTGTCAAAAAGGGTGACAAAAGGAGGGCCCAACATCCCTCCATGTCAGAGGGGATGCATTTCCTCATGCAGTTGTCTTCCCCAAAACCATTCAGACATCAAAATTGGGTCGTCCTCCTTTGTTCAAATTCCTCCTGCACTAATTAGAACTTCTAGGACATTTTTCTTCGTTGTTTATTGTTGAAACCTCTGAGCTCGTTCATAAACACTAGATGCTTTAATAATATTTAACTACCTTACCTTCCAACTGAGAATTTGTTTATTCTTCAAGACTAGTTTATCATTCTTTGATACCAAGGTCAAATTTTGAGTTCTATACAGTTCATTTTCTTTCCTAACATGACAAAACAGGATTTTATACTTGTGATACTTCTCCTTGAGCTTCATGTTCTTCTTTTTTAGTTTACTTACTTATTGTTGTAAGTCCTCTTCATCATGAGCGGAGACATTGTCAGGAGGTAGGGTATGATTTTGTGAATTTCTTCCCTTATGGATTGATTTCTCATAGGACTGGCTGACCATTGTCTCGACCACTCGTTCACCTGTTGCTAGTCCTAATTCAGAAAATTCATTATGTTGAAAATCACTCTAAAGATCTTGAAAGTTATCAAGTGGTCCTTCCTCCTTGGGCAAGGTTATTTTCAACTTATCTGTTTCTATTGGTTGCTGAGAGGGACTCTTTGTCTCTAACTCTAGAGATGATAAAATAGTTACCAGCTCAAAGGTTTGAGCATCCTGAGGAGAGCATTGTTGACGATTCATGCTTATGATGTGTCGTCAACCTTGTTGTGCGGTCGGAATATCTGATACTTTTGGTAGATCTTCTAATTGCGGTGGTGGAGTCAATATCGATGTTGCTTCATCCTTCTTTTGGAATAACTTCCTTTTCCTCTTCTTAGGAACAATTTTTTCTTTTTCATCTAGCCACTCTTTAGCTACTGAGACGACCAGTTTTACAACCTCCACCTATGGTTTCTTCTATTTACTCTATTGCAGTTTCTCAGATGTTGCATCCTTGACCACAGGTCCTATCTCTTATTCCTCTAATTCTTTCTATTTCTTCCCCTTTGAAGCTAGGGGTTTCTCAGATGTTGTTCCTCTCACCAAAGGCTCTATCTCTTGCTCCTCTATTTCTTTTAGTTTCTTCCCCTTTGAATCTAGGGGTTTTTCTTCACAGAGAAGCTAGGGTTTCCTGATTATGGGTTTTCCAAGGGGTTCGCCGAACTTCCCTCAACCTCTAATGTTCCAGGAGTTTTATTAGAGATATTATCTTGCTTATAGGATGAATCAGGAGGGGCTTCAGTCTCTTTGTCTGATTTCTTAGAGCACAAATTGATGATTCATTGCCTCCCCTTTGTTTAATTTTCCTCCCCAGGAAAATGTTTAGCTAACATGTTTCCTTCCATCAACCTATTTCATGGAAAATAAGCATATTTATGAGACTATAATGGAATAGACTAGTCTCAACTTTCTTGGAAGTTGATTGAAAACCTCTAGCAACCTTATGCAAACTTTAATGAAGGAAGAAATGGAAACTAACCTCGTTCCCATATGTAAAATGTAGGAGTATTCGAATGTGATAGAGGAATATGGTTGCATATCTCCCTTCATAGGTTATGAACCTTTGTAGTGCGGTGATGAGCGGTCAACATTCTTCTTCAATACAGCTTCTTAGGACCCATTTTGACAATTTTATTGATTTATATGCGGGTTTGAGAAACTTTGAACATTCTTCCCATTCAATTGGTCCGCCTTTGAAATACACCTCACCAAACAAAGGTAACCTTGTTGCCTTGCTCATGAATTCCTCTTTAACCTTAATCTTTAAATTCCCAACCTTCGTTATCCTCCCATCAAATCTTTGTGCAAACTCCATAGCAACTTTATCATTGTATCCTTGAAAATTCTTGAGAAAATCCATCCACCCCATCTCCACAATCCTAGTCTTACAAGCTTTGTATTTTGGGCTAGCATGGAACTAGGCAAAAGTAGGCTCATGTCTGTCGGCCCCCATATCAGTGATAAAATAGTTTCAAATCCAAAGGGAAATTTGGAAATCACTAACTATCACAAGGTGCTTATGAAATTTGGTAATGTTGTATATTCGAACAACTCTTCATTCCAGGGATTAAAATAGGCTACAGGATTAGTTATAAAGGGCGGCCACGTTTTCAAATCATGACACGAGATGGTCGATTATAGTGATGATGAAGGTACATAAACACATATATCATGATGGGAGGTTAATGAGTAGAATGAATTTTCAAATAAAACAATTTAGGGTACTAACATTAACGAATTTCAATGTCATAAAGGAGGAGAATATGAAATTATGATAACATATGGAGGTAATATCACCAATCAGATTCCATTATTCACATTCCTTGCATTAATCCAAATAAATAAAAACTAGTTCGTACCTTGGATGGATTGTATAAGGATGGCTAGAGGTTCAAAAATAATGAGGGATAGGAAACCTTGATCATTAACAAAAAAAATTTACCATTGTTGAGTTTGATGAAGATACGATGTTGCTTTGGTCATGAATGAATTAAGTCTTATAAACTTAATTCTGCCACCAAATTTTAATGTTGTTGAGCTGAAACTTTATTTAGTACTTAAACTTGTAAGTTATGATAAGTACCGAATTAAGTATAGAATTTTTGAAATTACCCAACAGCAAATACAAAATATTGAACCAATAGGACTATGTTAAAATGGAAATTAGAAGTCATTCCATATTAGCTTGGAACTGGTCTAGAAAATGGATTTGAGGAGAAAAATGCAACTAAAATCTTACTGTTGTTGCTTTAAATCAATATTGGTACCAGCATTACATGGATTTTGACCAAGCCTTGAACAGTTGCTACCTAGTGGCATTTCAATTTTTGAGATTCTTAAATGCATGAAAGAATACTCCATTCTTTCTCGTACTTATTTTGCTAAGACCGAAAAATAATAACTCTATACTTATCATATCCCTATCTACTTCCATCTCAGAAATTTTAATGAGCCTGAGTTAGCTAATGATTAGAGTGTTCAATTTTAGAGAGTTTGAAGAACTCATAGACTCTAGAGAAGCTTCCTTTCCGTAAGTATTCTTCCAGGACCCAAAAAGAATAAATATATACTTGGAAGATACCTAACTACCATTGTCCCATTAGTATTAATGAGCATGGGTCAGTTAGTGCTCAGAACATTCAAATTTATAAAGTCTGAAAAATGTTCAAAGTACACTCCAGAGGTTCCTTTTCGGTAATTAATCCATTAAGTCTGGATAAAGGAAAAACCTACACTTGAAAGATTTCCTCTTTATTCTATGTGAGTTGTGGAGGAAATAGAAACCATCCCACTGTTATTTATATTAGGTACATATATTACATATATATTAAATAATATAATTAATTGGAAGAACCAGGAGGATTTGGATCACATCAATCATCCAGCTCCATTATTGGGTTATGTAGCACATTTTGCAAAAATCTTGTTTGGAAAGTGGGCAGTGGTAGACTTTTATTTTGTGCCCATTCACCATAAGCAAAGTCTAATCATCATCAATGGTCCTAATTTTGACTAAGCCATTGTCAAAAAATTTCCTCCACTTCATAGGGTCCCAGCCATCTAGTTGAAAACTTTCCCTTGAATTTTTTAAACTTGTTACGCTACAATAGTGCCTAGTCTCCTTATTGGAAGACTTTCTTTTTAATATACTTTCCATGCCATCGGGCCCTTTAGTAATGTACCAACATAGTCTTTTGGAGAGAATCCTATATAATTTCATCAAGTTCATTCAACTAAAGCACCCTTTGTTTTTGAGCTTTATCTAAATCCATCCCAAGTTCAGCAGTAGTTCAGAACATTTTTACCTGAAATTCAATGGGCAGCAATACCTGATTCCCATATACCAGCTCATAAGGAGTGTATCCTTTCACATTTCTCCATGTTATTTAATAAGCCCAAAGTGCTTCTAGTAACTTGTCAGCCCAATCTCCATGGTGCAGTTGAATTGATTTAGTAAGAATAGACTCCAATACTTTATTGGTATATTCTACAAGTCCATTCGCCTTAGAATGGTATGGTGTAGATTTCGGTGCTTAATTTGGTACTATTCAGTAATGGATTTTACTAGTTTGGAGGTAATTTTGTCCCCTGATTAGTGACAATCTCTCTAGGTACTCCAAACCAAGTAAATATGTCTTCAAAAATGAAATCTACAATAGACTTCACAGTGCAATAATATAAGGCTTTAGCTTCCACCCACTTTGTCACATAATTGGTACAAACTATGATATACCTCTTCTTCTTGGACATAGAAGAAATAGGCCCTATGAAATCTAATGCCCACTTTTCAAAAGGTTCAATTGATACCTGGGTTTGAATATACATCTTGTCATTTGGAGCAAGTCTCCCCATTCCTTAGCAAGAATCATAGCTGGAAACAAATTTCTTGGCATCTTTGAAAAGAGTAGGCCAATAATATCCTGCATCTAACACCTTATAAGTTGTCCTTTTATCTGTAAAATTCCCACAACAAGGTTCACTGTGACAAGCTTACAAGGGATCATACATCCTGTCCCCCTGCACACATCTCCTCATGATTAGATCTAGTCCAGTGCAGTATAAGTATCCTTCTATCCATGAATAATTGTCACTCATCTACACAATCTTATGTTTCTCCCTGGAAAATAGATTTTGTGGCAACCTGCCTATTACCAAGTAATTAGCACATCAGTGAACCAGGGAGTATAAGTAGAAATGGTGAACGGGCTCTCATAAGAAAAACCATCTAGAACTAGGGCAGTGCTTTTTGAAAAGTTCATTCTGGACAAAAATTATACAACTGGATTGTCTCATCCAAGCCTATAAATCAAAGTAATATTAAATTCCTGAATCAAAAGTAACCATCTAGTGATTCTACCATTTGTAATAGGTTTGTTCATAATAAATCTAATATGTAAATGATCAGTATGGACAAACTTTTTGTAACCATTAATATAGTGCCTAAATTTGTTGATAGCATGAACCAGTACTAATAATTCTTTTTCAGTGACGAAGTAATTCAATTCTGCAAGTGAGAGATCTTTTTATTAAAGAAACAAATATCATAAGGAATGTGATCCTCCATTTGTCCTAGCACATCTACAAGGGTTGTATCTAATGCATTGGTACAAATATGAAAAGGGAGGGACCAATTAGGCCCTCTCAACAATGGAGCAATTGAAAATTTGTCTTTTAGTACCTCGAAATCATTTTCACAATCAGCATTCCATGAAAAACCAACATCTTTAGCCAACAATTTAAACATAGGTGCAGCAATTTCGGTCAAATTTTCGATAAATCTTCTATAATACCCTGCATGCCCAAAAAAAATTCTTACCTCTTTCTGCGATGCTAGGAATGGAATTTATGAAATTACCTCAATTTTGCAGGGTCAACTTTTATCCCTGTTTGTGACACATGATGACCAAGGACAAATCCCTCAGTTTGCATCATTTTTCATTTCTCATTACAAAGGGCTAAATGAGTTTCCTGACAACGAATCAAAACTTTTTCTAAATTTTCTAGGGCCTCTTGAAAATCATTGCCATACATTATGAATTCATCCATATAGACTTCCACACAGTCATGTATAAGGTCAGAAAATATGGCTAAAACATCCATCTAAAAGGTGCTTGAAGCGTTACACAAGCCAAATGGGAGAACTTTGTAAGCATAGGTACCCCAAGGGCGGGTTAAAAATAGTTTTCTCTTGATCTTATGGGGCTATTTGGATCTAGTTGTAACCACTGTACCCATCCAAGAAAGAGAAATATTTTTTCCCGAATAAGGTATCATGCACCTAGTCAATAAAAGGCAGAGGAAAACAATCTCTCAAAGTGGCTTTGTTTAGCTCCCTATAGTCAATGAAAATTCTCCATTTCCCATTTTTATTGGGAACCACCACTAAAGGAGATGTCCATTTGCTGTTAGAGATGGGATATCTAAAATTTGTGCTCAAAAATTTTGAAGTTCATATTTCAAAATGTCTTTAAGGGTTGGATTCACATGTCTTTGTGGTTGCCTTATAGGTTTCATTTCTTCATCTGTGTAAATATGATGTATGCAAGTGTCGGGTGAATCCCTTTCATATCCAGAGAGTCCCAAGCAAATGCCTCAGACCATTTTTGGATCATTTCTATTACTTTTTGTTTATGTTATGTACTTAAGTCTGTACCTATATATAATGGTTTTCCATAACTGATTTCAATAGGTTGTACACCTGCTTCCCTATTTTACACAACAGGATAACAAGTTTCCTTAAGCCCACTGCTGAAAACATGATTATAACTACCAAAAGAAATAGGGTATTCAATACATCTTATATCAAATAAAAACTGTTGAAAAATATGTTACTTTGATTGTTCTTGAAATCCCCTTGATTATTCTAAGGTTAGCAAGGGAAGCATACATTCTTCCTATCCATAAGGGCTTTCCAACCAAAGAGGGACTTCACCAACTAATTGAGTAGGTGGAAAAATGGTCAATCTTTGGATTTGGCATCCATTCAAGATAGTCATTTCTCTGATTATGTACCCAATGACAACATCAACAGTAGCTAGTCAGGGTTGTCCTAGGACTTTTGGGGGTCCTGGTTTAGTAGTTTTTGGAGAAATTACTATGAAATCAATCAGATATTCCCAAGAGGATATTGTTACCACCACATTTTCTAAGACTCCAACAGGTTTAACAACAGACTTTTCTGCTAATTCCAATACGATAGGTGTATGTATTATGTCATTTAGTTGTATCAATGTCATAGTATCAACAACCATTGTATTGAGGGCTGCTCCCAAATCTACCAAGGTGTTAGGAAGAAAATTCCCATTGATTCCTATAGTCACTACTAGATTCCCTGGATTATCATATTTCGGTGGCATTCCATATACCATTTATGACATTTGGTTGATTACTTTGATAGTCTGGTTATTATTTTTCTTCCTTCTTGGTTTCTTGATGCAAATATCCCTAATGATCTTAGTGTAAATAGGTATGTCTTTAATGTCTTGTATTAAAGGGATATTTATACAAACACTCTTTAATTCGGATTTCAAATCATATTCTCTAGGTGACTCAATCTTCTTTACAAGCAATCTTTCAGGAAAAGGAGGCTCCTTAGGTTCCAAGAGCTCTTGAGGTTCTCTTACTACATAGTTCTTTAATTTTCCATTTTTTCATTCAATTAGTCTTTAGATTCTATATGGGGATCCTCTTCTTATATAACCACTGCAAATTTATTCTTATTAATTGTTTTCCCATACTTAAGTTGAATTTAATTAATGGGAAAGGAAGTGATAACATAAGTGGGAAAAGGTTGCAGTTTGAGTTTTGAATAGGCTGGGGAGGTCTATTATTAGGATTAGATATGGGTTGTGCAAGCGGTTGTGTAAGCCTAGGACTTTTTGAGTTAAATTATTGTTGCATATGTTGTGAAGATGGATTAGTATTTTGTGGTAGTGGTTGTGGTTGTGGTTGTGGTTGTTGTAATGGAGGTGGTAATGGTAATGTCGATTGTTGTTGTGGGATAAGGAAGGTCATACCCTTGCTGGTACTGAGGCACATTAGGTGTATATGGCACGTAAGGTGGATATTATGTTTGGTAATGGGGATATGAAGGTACTAGAATTTGGGACTGAAAGACATTCCCATAAGAGTTTCCCTTTCATCCTTGATTCCATGGTGAATTTTGAGGTGTTTGGGATGACCACGGAGGATAAGATGTTTGAGGGTTCCATGGTTGAAACTGGGGAAAAGACTCCATATTAGGGTTGAGATAAGGGTTATTGTTTGGTGTCCTCCATGGTGGTTTTCTAGAAGTTTGAGGAAGCTCACTTGTTTCAGCCCCTCCTTTATAAATAGCTTGTAATCCTAGTAAATAAGGGCATTTCTCAGTGGGGTGATCATTTTTTTTTTTTTTTGCATGTGGTTCATGAGCACCCTGGTCAGTGAGTGATTTTCAAAATATGGCTAAAGAAACCTTCTCTTCCTCTTGTTTCCTCTTGATTTTCAAGGTATCCAACTGGTCACTGATATTATTCAGGATGTTTATCTTAAAAATTTTTGAAAGTTTCCCTAGTTCATTTCGAGTAACACCACCCTAGAGAGGTTTAGAATTCCTAGACACATAATCCCTTGGGTTGTCACGAATTATTTTACCTACCTTAGCTTGTCTTATGGAATAAGTTCAACATAGCTCAGTTATTTCAACAAAACTTTTCTTATAGATGTCCCCATATCTTAAGAGATTTAAGGTTTCAATACATTCTTCCCTTAGCCCTTTTAAGAAAATAGTCCTAAAGGTCCTCTCATCCATATTACCTATTCAGGATTTATGATAATTATAAAGGAATGTTTCAAGATATTCTTCCAAACTCTCATCTTCCATTTGTTGCATTCTAAAAATGTTATTAATATCTCTATTTTTGCAATAATCTTGATATTTCTTAAGAAATATAAATTTCATATCATTCTAGGAATAGATAGTGTGTTCGACCAAGCTCATGAACCACCTAAAGGTTGAATCTTTCATGGTAGCGGGAAATATTTTTAGCTTTTGAGAATCATCGTGATAGTTATAACTTCTATAAAGAATATCAAACTCAAACAGAAAAGAGTTAGGGTCTTCAGAAGACATACCATGGAAAAGTGGAAGAGATGCCAAAGGTATATTTTTCATAGTAATATTTCTAGAAATATCCAGGATTTGAAATCCAAATGTGGTCTCTGATTCTTCCCCATTCTCCTCGGGTCCTCCTCTAGTTCCATCTCTTTTATCACCATTAAGTAAGGTATTTATTACATCATTTTTCCCACCATTGTTCTTGTCATCGTTTTGGTCATTGTTTTTATTATTGTTTTTGTCATAGTTTTTGTTCTCCTCACCTCCTCCTCTATCAGTCATTATTTCAAGAGGTCTAAAATTAGTAGGCTCTAGTGTATTACTCCAACTAGAAGAATATTCAACTGAGATAGGTTTCATATGCGCAAGCGCCAAGTCCCTCGCGGGTCCTTCTACTGAAGATTCCACTTGTGAGACTACCATTGCTTTTGTTCCTACAGCAACTCCTAATATGGCTTGCTCTTGTTGTGGTGTGTCTTCAAGTTGTATTCCCCCTTCTGAGTGGAGTATTCCATTTTCTGAGGCCATTGTTGTAGCAGATCTTTCTCCTTCCTCTGCAATGTCTGCAAAGTATACTCCAGAGGTTCCTTTTTGTAATTAATCCATCAAAACTGGATAAAGGAATAAACCTACACTTGAAAGATTTCCTCTTTATTCTATGTGAGTTGTGGAGGAAAATAGAAACCATCCCACTGTTATTTATATTATGTACATATATACATATTTATTAAAATAATATAAGTTAATTGGAATAACCAGGAGGATTTGGACCCACCCCCCCAAATCATCCAGCTCCATTCTTGGGTCCTGTAGCACATTTTACAAAAAATCTTGTTTGGAAAGTGGGCAATGGTAGATTTGTAATTTGTGCCCATTCACCACAGATGAAGTATGATCATCATCAATGGTCCTAATTTTGACTGAGCCATTGTCAAAAACTTCCTCCACTTCATAGGGTCCCAGCCATCTAGTTGAAAACTTTCCCTTAAAGTTTTCAAACTTGTTTCCATAGAATATTTCCCAGTCTCTTGGTTGGAAGACTTTCTTTTTAATATACTTGTTATGCCATCGGGCCCTTTGATCATGTACCAACATAGTCTTTTGGAGAGAATCCTATATAATTTCATAAATTTCATTCAACTAAAGCACTCTTTGTTTTTGAGTTTTATCTAAATCCATCCCAAGTTGAGCAGTAGTTCAGAACATTTTTAACTAAAATTCAATGGGCAGCAGTACCTGCTTCCCATATACCATCTCATAAGGAGTGTATCCTGTCACATTTCTCCATGTTATTTGGTAAGCCCAAAGTGCTTCTAGTAACTTGTCAGCCCAATCTCCATGGTGCAGCTTAATTGATTTAGTAAGAATATACTCCAATACTTTATTGGTAGATTCTACCTATCCATTCTCTTGAGGATGGTATGGTGTAGATTTTCGGTGCTTAATTTGGTATTATTCAGTAATGGCTTTTACTAGTTTGGAGGTAAATTCTGTCCCTTGATCAATAACAATCTCTCTAGGTACTCCAACCCAAGTAAATATGTCTTCAAAAATGAAATCTACAATAGACTTCACAGTGCCAGAATATAAGGCTTTAGCTTCCACCAACTTTGTCACCTAATCGGTAACTAATATATACCACTTCTTTTTGGACATAGGAGAAATAGGGCCCGTGAAATCTAATGCCCACTTTTCAAAAGGTTCAATTGATACCTGGGTTTGAAGAGGTGTCTTGTCATTTGGAGCAAGTCTCCCCATTCCTTGGCAAGCATCACAGCTGGAAACAAATTTTTTGCATGTTTGAAAAGAGTGGGCCAATAATAGCCCGCATCTAGCACCTTATAAGGTTTCCTTTTATCCGCAAAATTCCCACCACAAGGTTCACTGTGACAAGCTTCCAAGACATCATACATCCCGTCCTCCTGCACACATCTCCTTATGATTAGATCTAGTCCATTGCGGTGTAGGTCTCCTACTATCCACGAATAATTGGCACTCTTCTGCACAATCTTATGTTTCTCCCTGGCAGATAGATTTTGTGGCAACCAGACTATTACCATGTAATTAGCCACATCAGTGAACCAGGGAGTATAAGTAGAAATGGCGAATAGGTTATCATAAGGAAAATCATCTGGAACTGGGGCAGTGTTTTGTGAAATGTTCATTCTGGACAAAAATTCTGCAACTGGATTGTCTCATCCAAGCCTATAAATCACAGTAATATTAAATTACTGAAGCAGAAGTAACCATCTAGTGATTCTACCATTTTTAATAGGTTTGTTCATAAGAAATCTAATAGATAAATGTTCAATATCGACAAAATTTTCGTAACCATTAATATAGTGCCTAAATTTATTGATAGCGTGAACTACTACTAATAAATATTTTTCAGTGAAGATGTAATTCAATTATGCATGTGAGAGATTTTTTATAAAAAAACAAATAGCATAAGGAATGTGATCATCTACTTTTCCTAGCACGGCTCCAAGGGTTGTATCTGATGCATTGGTACAAATATGAAAAGGGAGGGACCAATTAGGCCCTCTCAACACTCAAGCAGTTTAAAATCTATCTTTTAATACCTAGAAATCATTTTGACAATCATCATTCCATGAAAAAACATCATCTCTAGCCAACAATTTAAATATAGGTGCAACAAGTTTGGTAAAATTTTCAATAAATCTCATATAATACCCTCCATGCCCCAAAAAACTTCTTACCTCTTTTTGTGATGTTGGGAATGGAATATGTGAAATTACCTCAATTTTTGCAGGGCCAATTTTTATCCCTGTTTATAACACATGCTGACCAAGGAAAATTCCCTTAGTTTGCATCAGTTTGCATTTTTCATTACTAAGCGCTAAATGAGTTTCATGACAATGAATCAAAACCTTTCTTGAAAATCATGGCCATACATTATAAATCAATCCATATAGACTTCCACACAGTCATGTATAAGGTCAGCAAATATGGCTAAAATAGCCCTGTGAAAGGTGGTTGGAGTGTTACACAAGAAAAATGGGAGAACTTTGTATGCATAGGTACCCCAAGGGAAGATAAAAGTAGTTTTCTCTTAGTCTTCTGGGGCTATTTGGATCTATTTGTAACCTTTGTATCCATCCACGAAAGAGAAATACTTTTTCCCGAATAAGGTTTCAAGAACCTGGTCAATAAAAAGCACAAGAAAATAATCTCTCAAAGTGGCCTTGTTTAGCTCCCAATAGTCAATGCAGATTCTCCATTTCCCATTTTTATTGGGAACCACCACAAAAGGAAATATCCATTTGTTGTCAAAGATGGGATATATAAAATTTGCACTCAAAATCTTTTGAAGTTCCTCTTTCAAAATGTCTTTAAGGGTTGGATTCATGCATCTTTGTGGCTGCCTTATAAGTTTGATTTCTTCATTTGTGTAATATGATGTATGCAGGTGTCGGGTGAATCCCTCTCATATCCAAAGAGTCCCAAACAAATGCCCCGAATTATTTTTGGATCATTTCTATTACTTTTTGTTTATGTCATGTACTTAAGTCTGTACCTATATATAATGTTTTTCCATAACTGATTTCAATAGATTTTACACTTGCTTCCCTATTTTACGCAACATGATAACAAGTTTCTTGAAACTCATTGTTGAAAACATGATTATAACTACCAAAAGAAACATTGTATTCAATACATCTTATATCAAATAAAAATTGTTGTAAAATATGTTACATTGATTGTTCTTGAAATCCCCTTTATTGTTCTAAGGTTAGAAAGGGAAGCATACATTCTTCCTCTCCATAAGGGATTTCCAACCAAATAATTGAGTAGGTGGAAAAATGGTCAATCTTTGGATCTGGTATCCATTTGAGATAGTCATTTCTCTTCTTATGCACCCAATGACAGCATCAGCAGTAGCTAATGAGGATCGTCCTAGGACTATTGGGTGTCCTGGTTTAGTAGTTTTTGGATAAATTACTATGAAAGCAATCAAATATTCCCAAGAGGATATTGTTACCACCATATCTTCTAGGACTCCAACAGGTTTAACAACAGACTTGTCTGCTAATTCCAATACGATAGGTGTGGGTTTTAAGTCATTTAGTTGTATCAATGTCATAGTATCAACAATCATTGCATTGATGGCTGCTCCCAGATCTAACAAGGTGTTAGCAAGAAAATTCCCATTGAGTCCTATAGTCACTACTAGATTCCCTGGATCATCATATTTTGGTAGCATTCCATATACCATTTCTGACATTTGGCTTATTAATTTGATATTCTTTTATTATTTTTCTTCCTTCTTGGTTTCTTGATGCAAATATCCCTAATGATCTTAGTGAAAATAGGGATATCTTTAGTGGCTTGTAATAAATGGATATTTATACAATCACTCCTTAATTTGGATTCCAAATCATATTCTCTAGGTGAATCATTCTTCTTTACAAGCAATCTTTCAAGAAAAGGAGGCTCCTTAGGTTCTAAGAGCTCCAGAGGTTCTCTTACTAAATAGTTCTTTTAATTTTCCATTTTTTCATTAGATTAGTCTTCAGATTCTATATGGGGATCCTATTCTTATATAACCACTGCAAATTTATTCTTATTAATCGTTTTCCCATACCTAAGTTGAATTTCATTAATGGGAAAGGAAATTGATAACTTAAGTGGGAAAATGCTACAATTTGATGTTTTCCATAGGTTGAGGAGGTCTATTATTAGGATTAGATATGGGTTGTGCAGGCAATTTGTTACTAGCCTAGGATTATTTGAGTTAAATTATTGTTGCATCTATTGTGAAGATGGATTGGCACTTTGTGGTAGTGGTTGTGCTTGTGCTTGTTATAATGGAGGTGGTAATGGTAATGCAGACTATTATTGTGTGGGATAAGGTGGGCCATACCCTTGCTGGTACTGAGGCACATTAGGTGTATATGGCACGTAAGGTGGATATTGTGGTTGGTAATGGGGATATGAAGTTACTAGAATTTGGGACTGAAAGACATTCCCATAAGAGTTTCCCTTTTATCCTTGATTCCATGGTGAGTTTTTAGGTGTTTGGGATAACCACAGAGGATAAGATGTTTGAGGGTTACATGGTTGAAACTGGGGAAAAGATTGCATATTAGGGTTGTGATAAGGGTTACTGTTTTGTGTCCTCCTTGGTGGTTTTCTGGAAGTCTGAGGAAGCTCACTTGTTTCAGCCCCTCCTTTATAAATATCTTGTAATCCTAGTAAAGAAGGGCATTGTTCAGTGGGGTGATCATGGATGCAAATTCCACAGACTTCTACTACATTATAGGACATTCCCTCTTAGCATTTTTTCTTCTGCATTTAGGAAAGAATACGGCTAAATCAACCTTCTCTTCCTCTTGTATCCTCTTGATTTTCAGGGTATCCAATTGGTCAATGATACTATTCAAGCTATTTGTCTTAAAATTTTCCAAATTGTTCCCTAGTTTAGTTTGAGTAACACCACCCTGGACAGGTTTAGAATTCCTAAACACATAATCCCTTGGGCTATCATGAATTCTTTTGCCTACCTTAGCTTGTCTTATGGAATAAGTTCTACATAGCTCAGTTATTTCAACAAAAGGTTTCTTATATATGTCCCCATAGCTTAAGAGATTTAAGGCTTCAATACATTCTTCCTTTAGCCCTTTTAAGAAAATATTCCTAAAGGTCCTCTTGTCCAAATTACCTATTCGGAATTTATGATAATTATAAAGGAATATTTCAAGATATTCTTCCAAACTCTCATCTTCCATTTGATGCATTCCAAAAATGTTATTAATATCTCTAATTTTTCAATAATCTTGATATTTCTGAAGAAAGATAGATTTCATATCATCCGAAGAATAGATAGTGTGTTCTCCCAAGCTCATGAACCACCCAAAGGTTGAATCTTTCAGGGTAGTGGGAAATAGTTTTAGCTTGTGTGCATCATAATGATAGCTATAAGTTCTATAAAGAATATCAAACTCAAACATAAAAGAGTCAGGGTCTTCAGAAGACGTACCAAGGAAAAGTGGAAGAGATGCCAAAGGTATATTTTTCACAGTAATATTTCTAGTAATATCCAATATTAGAAATCCAAATGTGTTCTTTGATTCTTCCTCGTTCTCCTTAGGTCCTTCTCTAGTTCCATCTCTTCTATCACCATTAAGTAAGGTATTGATTCTATCATTGTTCCCACCATTGTTCCTGTCATTGTTTTGGTCATTGTTTTTGTTATTGTTTTTTTCATTGTTTATGTTCTCTTCACCTCATCCTCTATTAGCCATTATTTTAAGAGGTCTAAAATTAGTAGTCTTTGGTGTAGTACTCCAACTGGAATAATATTCAACTGAGCTAGGTTTTATATGCTCAAACCCCAACTCTCTCTGAGGTCCTTCTCCTAAAGATTCCACTTGTGAGACTACCACTGCTTTTGTTCCTACAACAACTCCTATAATGGCTTGTTCTTGTTGTGGTGTGCCTTCAAGTTGTATTACCCTTTCTGAGTGGAGTATTCCCTTTTCTGATGCCACTGTTGTAGCAAAGATTTCTCCTTCCTCTTTGATTCTTGCATAATGATTAGCATGATTAATTGGGGGGTTCTTTGTAGTACCAAATAATTCAGAAAGTGATTTCATACTCTGAAGAAATCTTCCCTTACTATCTCTAGGTCTACCTCTACTTTTACACATAAAAAAAAGAAAAACTATAGAAATTGATCAAGGACAATCAGGGTTTGGAGCAACCCCACCATAGTGGATAAATGGCTTTTCACTCACGTCTTAACGTACTTTCTCTGCCCTCTAATTGTCCTACAAAATCCTTATCACACACATGAATCTACCAAAAGAAATTATTACCTGTAACATTTGCAACTCCCCGGAAACGACGCCAAAAATGTTAGTAATCCAGGTGGATATTGGTGGCCACCCGCTAATTCCACCTGGATCCCCTCTATTGCTTCTTTCAGTTTTTTCAGTTTCCTTAATTATAGCACAGTTTACTATTTTTAGCAGTTTTTCGGGTCCTAAACTTCCGGAGCCGTTTTGAGGCCCTAATGACGTTTTTTGAGAAATCTACCATCTACCGCCAGCAATTTTTCTGTCAAAAAATCGTCTTTTTTGTTGTATTCCTCGAAGATATCTTTCCAACGGGCTATCATGTGCGTCAAACGGAGATAATACGACCAATTCACGACCCCGAGAAGTTGATGTACCAATTTACCCAAAACGGGGACCACAATTTGGCGTTTCATCTTCTAGGGGTAGGTTTTGGAATGTGAAGGGTTTTCCATTGTTTCTCAACAATAAATAGGCCTTCGAGCCTCATTGTAACACAGTTCAGAGGCATGTAGTCGCGCATCTCTTCTCAGAGATAAGCTACCATCGCCCTAGCTGGGTTATTTCCAATTCTGGTTGTAAGCATATTTCAGTATTTTCCATTAATGAAATGAAGTATTATTTCTGTTGCATCTTTGTGTATATGGTTATCTCTGTAATTTGTTGTGTTCCTGTTTAAGTCTGGATCAGTGGTATCAGATCGATCTGCTTTTTCTCTGTTTTTCTTTGCATGTCCCCAACGAGGTCAGGGTATAAGGAGTTAGGGCTTGAGCTGGTCGAACCTTTGCAAGACCAGCCTCGCAAATCCCGACGGCCTCCCATGGTGGATCAGAAGAAAGACGAGGGAGTAGGAGATCCTATCAAAATCTTGCTTGAAGAAGCCCTCGAGCGACAACAAAACGCGATGATGGACATCTTTGCCCAAATCCTTCAGCGGCTACCCAAAAGTGACGCATCGGCTTCCAGCAGCTACTCTGGAAACGCCACGCCCTTTAAGGTACAAGTTAATTTTGAAATCCCCATATTCGAGGGTCAGATAGACGCAAATGCGGTAGATAAATGGTTAAATCTGCTAGAAGGGTATTTTTCTGTTCATGAATTTTCGAGTCGGGAAAAGATTGTTTTCGCTCTTCTCAAAGCAGCCCCCCACGTCAAGGACTAGTGGGAAACCTACTACAAGCAGAAGGATGAAAGTACAAGCTCACTATTTTCAGCCGCACCCACCTGGAATTCATTCCGGGATGCCATTAAGGAGCAATACTACCCTGTTGGAAGCTATGAGGATGAATACATAAAGTGGACCTCGCTGCGGTAGGGAAGGGATCAAGATGTGCTAGAGTTCACCAATCTTTTCCATACTCTTCGCACAAAGTTGGGTATCAAGGATTCGGAGCAGCATTTGATACTCAAATACCGTGGCTGCCTGCACAAGTACATCCAGGAAGAAATAGAATTCCTGAACATCTCCTCACTCAGCATAGCAATACCGATATGCCGTCAAGATCAAGCAGAAGTTTAAACAAAAGAAGCGAGACTTTGGATCTGCGAATGCAAAGTAAGGGAAAGGTGCCCCTAAACCACAGAACAAAGGACAAAGCCAAGGCAGGGCAGCCCAAGACAACCCGCCAAAGCTACAAGCAAAGAACAGTGCCGCAAAGCTGAAAAAGGACATGGTAAAATGGTGTGAGTTCCATAAGAGCTCCACTCACAACACAAGTGAGTGTCGGGCCAAGCAGTCACTGGTGGCTGAGCTAAAGGTTTCAGAATTAGATGCATGTTTCAACTCTGAGTCAGAACCCGATAAGGGGAATGAAAAAGGGAAGTAGATCATTGATGCGGATCCCAACGCCACTATTGCTACTGCCAAGATCCAGAAAAATGAACCCAAAGATCCAAAGGAGGAGGAGTGTCTCTTCCACTCCTAGATGTAGGTAAGGGGCTCCCCGCTACAGTTCATTGTCGATAGCGGGAGCCAAAAGAACCTCATTTCCACAGAGATCGTGAAGCAGTTGGGCTTACCAACCACAGCACATCCACAACCGTACACCTGGGTGACTGCACCAAGGACGGGATCTTCGCGTGAGCCAACAGTGTCGCCTTCCATACAACATCAAGCCCTTCACGGATGAGGTATTGTGTGACATTGCTCTCCTTGCAGTTTGTGATGGATTATTAGGACAACCATACTTGTGGAAGCGACATGTTTATGAATCAAGGCCCCGTGCTGTTATTATTACATTGGGAAATCAGTTGTACAGGATACCAGAGGTAGTACCGCCTACTGCCATCTCTTTGATTACTGCAAAACAATGCAGTAAGCTCATTTCCAAAACTGGAAAATTTGTATTCCTGATGATACGCCCTCAAGGAAAGAAGAAGACGGTGGCCACAGCCTCCAGATAGGGCCCCTCTGCATGACAACTACAGATGAACAAGGTCGTGGAGGAGTACAAGGACATCTTCACCTCCCCCATAAGGGTTCCTCTGCACTGTTAGGTCAAGCACTCCATCGATCTGACCCCAGGTGCGTCACTACCCAATGGACCAATTTATCGGCGCTTCGTTCTAGAGAATGATGAAATCAAGAGGTAGATTCAAGATTTGTTGCAGAAAGGCCACATCCATCCAAGTTCGTCGCCTTGCGGGAGCCCAATTGTGTTGGTACAGAAGAAGGATGGGACTTGGAGACTCTATATTGACTATCAGGCGCTGAACAAGATCACTGTCCGTAATAGGTACCCGATCCCGCGGATTGGTGACCTCCTAGACCAACTAAAGGGGCAAAATATTTCAGCAAGATCGATCTGAATTCAAGATATCACCAGGTACCAATCAAACCCTCTGATGTGTGGAACACTGCCTCCAAAGCTAAGGAGGGCCTTTTCGAATGGTTGGTTATGCCTTTCAGGTTGACGAATGCTCCTGCAACCTTCATGAGGCTAATGGATGACATCTTATGGCCATTCACCAACTCATTTGTAGTGG
>APFE030359952.1:477434-495748 GCA_000404065.3 Pinus taeda
AATATCCAACTGTATCGAGTTGTCAAAGCATGCCAACTCCTTCACCAGGGCAAGTGGCTCACCAGGGACCAAGTTCAGTAGAAGTTCCCTCATCTCATGGAGGAACTCAACGCAATGTGGACCATTGCTTCCTAAGGGGGGAGGAATGATCCAGGTAGATATTGGTGGCCACCCACTAATTCCACTTGGATCCCCACCAGTGCTTCTTTCAGTTTTTTCAGTTTCCTTAATTATAGCACAGTTTACTATTTTTAGCAGTTTTTCGGGTCCTAAACTTCTAGAGCTGTTTTGAGGCCCTAAACGATGTTTTTTGGGAAATCTACTACCAATGATTTTTCCGTCAAAAAATTTTCTTTTTTGTCGTAGTCCTCGGAGAGATCTTTCCAACAGGCTACCATGCACGTCAAACAGAGATAATATGACCAATTCGTGATCCCGGGAAGTTGATGTACCAACTTACCCAAAAACGGGGCCCACAATTTGGCGTTTCATCTTCTAGGGTTAGGTTTTGGAATGTGAAGGGTTTTCCATTGTTCTCAACAATAAATAGGCTTCTTGCCTCTTTGTAACACAGTTTTATAGCATGTGTCGCCCATCTCTTCTCAAAGATAAGCTACCATCGCCCTAGCTGGTTTATTTCCATTTTTGGTTGTAAGCATATTTCAGTATTTTGCATTAATGAAATGAAGTATTATTTCTGTTGCATCTTTGTGTATATGGTTATCTCTGTAATTTGCTACGTTCCTGTTTAAGTCCGAATCAGTTAGGGTTTTTATATGCTATTTTAATTCCCTATATTTAAATGTCAACCCAGAATTCGTAATCTTAGAGTTGAAAAATATTACAGATCATTTTCAAGTTCATTGTTCTATTCTAAAACTAGTACTGAATTAAGTACCAAATTTTCTTTCCAATCAATGTCCCTAATTCGAAATCATCCTATTACTTACTAAAAATATAATAAAGTAAGGAATCCTATTTGGTCTTCCTAATAACACACACAATTCAAATCACTAATTTATCTTCAACAATCATACAACTAATTTATGCTTAAAATCCTTACTAGAAACAAACACAATAACACCATATTCTTAATTTCAAAATTCAACTCAAGTAATCAATATCTCCACATAGAACTAACTCCAAGGTCAAACTAGAAAGCGAAAATCAATCTCATCAATGCTATTAAACTCAAATATTCATTCCCAAGATTCTCTAAATTCATAAACCATTCAAGGTTGATTGAAGAACAAAATAAATGATCTAAAGTCCATACACAATCCTATGGAGACTCTCAGGTATTACATCGATGGCAGAGACTTTCACTAAAAATTCTGATGCATACACAGTAAAGTATTTCATTTTAAATCAAAGGCTTTGTCTTAGTCTTAAGAATGTGTAAAAACTCGACCTTCAAAAATCCAATTCAAATCAAAGCATATTCATTTAATCTTAGCATGCTTGACAAAAGAAAAGCCTACAGACTCAAGCAATTCCTATAAAAATGCTTTCACAAACTTAAACAATTGAAGTGGAAATCTATCTTTTGATAATCAATCAACAACTGAAAGTTTGAAAGGAAAAACATTCAGATCTATAAAATATTTAAAAGTTGTATGATTACACTTCTAAATACCGAAAATATAAAAAGCACAACAAACCAATATTCCAAGTGCTATTAGTATATACTAATCCACACACATATTTCCTATCTAACTAAAATCAATTACAGGACTTGGTTGAGGTCGATGGTGGGGCCTTGTCACGACCTTAAACAAGCTAGATCACCACAATAAGTTTATATATTAGAGACACATGAATTTATAAGTATAAAATCCGATATCACTTATATTAATAGTCTTCAATAAAACATGAGTATAGCAGTTCCAAATTGAATTAAAATAGAGTCATATTGTGTTCACAGTGACAATTCTTCTTTGCTTCAGTTCACTAACCCCTAACATTGGTGCTTGTCCCTCTTAAAGAGATTCATGGCCTAAGATACTTTTAACTAAATAATCAAGAAAATAATGCAAGTATGATTTGTTCTTAATTAAGATAAGCTAAATTCTCAAGGATCACCCGTTCATTCTATCTTCTCTGCAACAATCTGATTGTAGCACTATCTTTAGGTTTAATGTGTTGTTATTGTTATCACAAACAAGAGAAGTTTCCTCGAAACTTCCATCAATTTGGCTGGTGCCAATTCCGGAATAAGGTATTGAATGGAGTATAGAATAGGTACCAAATGGAGTACATAATTGGGTACCAAATGGCTACCTAATGCACTTCGAGCTAGATGTTGAATCACCAGTGACCTGTTAATGCATTCAAATCTCCATCCTCATATTTAGGAATCCTAGCAATAAGTCAATCAAAGTGAGTCAAAAAAGTATGAATTCGTTTAACATATATCTAAACTAACCAAATACATGTAAAAATAGACCTAACTGTGACTGTTATATCCATTTATGAGCTAAAACAGTTTAACTAGTATAGGATGATTTGAGGTTTCAAAAGGAGAAAAATGGAGTAGGATATAATGAAAAATAGCAGGACAATGTGTCAAAAAGGATGACAAAAGTAGGGCCCAACACTTCTTTTTCTCATGTATATAGATAGAACTCAACAGGATAGAAAATGAGCTTTCCAAAGAAGCCTTGATGCTTCTTGATGGTTCCCTCATTTCTTGGGTGTTATTTTATGGTCAAGTGATAAAGGACATGTCTTTCCTCTTCTAATTTCCCTTTTGGTCTAGAAGTATAGAACTATCTTGCAACTTTTGTTCTACAGTTTTTTGTTTGATAATATGCCATAGTTTACCAAGGATTTGAAATAATGCTTAATAATTTGTTATTGGAAGAACATATATGTAACTATTTATGTGTGGATGTGTAGAGAATGCATTTGGGCTTGGTCTATTGGAATAAGTCCAAGTTTTTTTGTGTAATCTCACAAGGACATAAACATGAATACTCTCTAATGAAATATAATGATTTTTTCTTCTTGAAAAAACAAAATAAAGTATTACACTTCTATTAAATTTACGTTTTTCCCCTATATTTTGATGGAATAATATTTTATTTCAAACTTCTATTCATGTCCATTCCTTGATGCCCTTACTCTTCTAAAAACTTTAATATGTGTAAATTTTTCTTCAACTCGCACCATCAAATAATTTTAAAAACCTCGACGCCTATAAATGTTTATGTTTACATTTTTAAATTATTATGAAATTTTAGTGATTCATTTTTTTTTAGAAGATTTTTGTCCTCTATCATTATCGTGAATTCTGATATTTTACATGTATATTATGATTTATTTATCTACAACTCAAACATAAAACATAAATGGTGGATTATTTATAAAGGCGTAAAGAAAGCACAAATAATGACCTCTATTAAGTAGAACATTAAGAAAAAAATAAGATATCTTACTTCATTTGTAATGGAGAACCTTAAAAATAGTACTAGCATCAACTTCTTCCATATTACAACACAATTAAGACTTCTAGACAATTGAGTAAGAAGCCTCCATCATTAGGAGTTTGAGGATGAATGATTTTATAATCAACTTGAGTGCCATTTTTTCCCTCACATGTTGTGTTCATTCTAAGTGTCCATCCCTACAACAATGCATTCCCTTGCACTGCATGGTTATCCCACCACCTTATCTCCTTTCCTTATCCTACATGTCTATACTTTTTCCTAAAAATCATTTTTTACCCAAAGGGTAGCAAGTCTAGGGTAGGATAGGTTAGGAAATGTGCATGTTACAGCGCAAGTTCTTATACATGAAATGGTTACTTTAGGCATTAGTTAGACTACAATGTGGAACCTTCTAATAAGGTTGATTTTGCACATGATGCCATCCAATGTGACCCTAACATTTTCCAACTAGGTTAGGATCTTGGGCATTTTTCTTCTCCATGTCTTTGCTTTGTTTTATTACATTGATGTGGTGTCTAGGTTGTAGAGGTAGTATTTCCTCAACTTATCCAATACTTTTCATGTCATCTCATGTATGCTCTATAGTCTTTGACTTATTTCTTATTACCTTCCCCTAACACCCTTTTGTTCTAAGCACATGTATAAGGCTTTAATTTGAGTCTCATGTGTTTGACTAAGCATGGAGTATCACCTTCCCATGACTCCCCTCCTTCATAATTGCAAGTGCCAAACTCCACATGATTCTAATGCTAGATGCAAATAGTATGTGCAACATGTAGAATGTGAAGTTATATCCCCTCTATATTATAACAACATTTGCAAGCTTCCCTACTTAAATAGTCCTTGGACTTCCTAAGGGCTTTTAAATCGAAGGTACCAACTATGCATAAATCTTTCAATGTAGGTTTTAAGCATGACTTCAAGGGTTATTCTACACAATTTCAACCAAAGAAATAAACACTTGGTCGTTTCAATTCTTCATGGATCTATTTAAATCGCAAAACATATTTTTTGATTACCATGTAACATATCCCAAGGAAACCTCTCAGGAGCTTCCCTTCATTCTAAAGATGATGCCCAAAAAAACCCTATATATTTCAAGAGACAAAGTCAAATCATGGATATATCATAAATAACTCATCAATAATCAACTCACCAAAAACCATAAACATGAAACAAGATTTAAACCCAAATAAATAAATAAATAAATAACAAATAACAAATTTTTCTTACCACTCAAACTACTCAAATATTCAAAACCCAAAACTACTCTAATATTCAAAACCCAAAATTATTTAGAAATTTTTCATAATCAACTTTAATAACCAAATAACACTCTTTTAAATTCCAAATAAATTAATTTAACACACTATTAAAATAATAAAATTAAACATATGATAAACTAACATTTAAAAATTCCTAACCATATAATTAAAATAATTAAACAAATGAAAATTAATAATATTCTTTAGTTAAATTTAAATTCATAAAAACTTGAATGGCTAACTAGAATGAAAATTATAATATTATTTAATAAAATTTAAATCCATAAAAAAATATAGCTTTCTCACATTTAAAATTTATTTCTACCAAATGTGTATATTATATTTTCCAAGTAAAACAACATAAGTAGTCATAGCCATAACCATTGAATCCAAATGGTGTGTATATTATATTTCCAGGTAAAACAACAAAAATAGACATAACCATAACCATTGAATCTAGTTGGATGGAGTGTTCCTATCACAATAAAAAAGCAAACATTAAGTGGTGGACACTCAAATATTAAAGAAGCATCTCTCTAATTTCCTATGTGGAATTACAAATGCATGTTGCACGCTAGGTCACATGATTAATTATAATATTGTGACACTTTGTCGCTAGTTGTTATGGCTAAAGAATAAGGAATTAAAATATTACTTCACTACAAAGTCCTTTCACTTCCCCCCACTAAAAAAAGGTCCTCAAGCTTTTTAATTGAATACAACGTTAAACAATGGCATTCACATGGTAATATTCACATTTTTTAATTTTCCACTCACTATAACACATCAACAGACACGTCATATAACACATCAACAGACACGTCATGTTGAAGTTGGTAACATTTAAAAATTAAAACATTTTAGGTGAAAAAGGTGTTAGTGATGCTAGGGCTTGGTATTTAAAAATAAGTGGGATATCTTATTAATATGGTATATAATAAAATATTTAATGTGGATTATGAATTAAATATTTTTTGAGTTTAGAGGCTTATTTTATATGTGTAATATTGTTCGTCTGTTATTAAAGTTGAAATTTTGTTCATCTTCGTCAAAAAAAAACGATAACAATACAAAACATTTAAATAATGTTGACTCATTAAAAAAATTGCACTCGAAAAATTGGATCCCTCTTGGCTCATCTTAAATCGGTATTTAAATGGATCTATACTGGTAATACCAATTGATATTGACATATACTTAAAAATATATTAATAACAAAAAAACTATTTTTAATGTGTACTGATAAAATGTATCAATGCAGATATTACTGAAAATATTTTAATGTAAACTATGTATATATTATTTTTTGTGTTAAAAAATTATGTATATATCATATAAAGGCTATTGAAAAAAAATAATGTTGCGTATAATAAAATATTCAATGTGGGTTATGAATAAAATATTTAATTACTAATGATATTAGCGTATAGCAAAAAATACATTAATAACAAAAACCATTTGATGTGTGCCGATAAAATATATCAAGGCGCATGTTATTGAAAACATTTTAATGTAATTTTATGTATATATTATATATTTGTTTAAAAAATATTATGTATATATTATATAAAGCTATTGAATTAAATAATATTGCATATTCAATGTGGGTTATAAGAAAATATTTTAATACCAATTAATATTGACATATACTTAAAAATATATTAACTAGTAATTGCCCCAAAAGGTGCAAAGAGAGGTCGATGTGATTGTTAAATTGGAAAAGTTGTACTTTGGTTTGAAATAATAATGGTCATATTAGATTTAGGTTGTTTAGTGTATTTGTGCTAAGTTGGTAATACACCATTAAAATAATATTTGAAATATTGAGATAATGAGAGTCTCATAGTTTGTCTATACATATCAAATAGGAGATGGTGCCATATGCACATTTTTCTTAGCAATGAGAAATAAGATCTCACCTACAATATAAGATGTGGCAGTTATTCAAATAGATGGATCTTATATTACCAGCAATGGAAATTTTACAATTCTACATCATCTAATGGACCTGCAGATGCATGGAGCTTTTGTATGAATTATATTCACCTAATGTTTTACACTACCAACAAAATAATTTTCTACTTCAAAAGTAAGTGGAACATATTTCTGCTCATAAGTAAAGACACTCTTATTGTTTACAATTATGGATTGACAACATTGATGAGCATCGTTTGGAAATCATTTACTTAGGTTTTATTTTTTCATCATTAGAAATATAATTAATATTATAATAATATTTTTTACAATTCAATTAGAATCAAATGTATAAAATAGTATCTCATTACATACATTTGTATTTCCAATTTTTAGGCAATATAATAAAATATCAAGCAATAAATAAATAAATTGTCATAAAAACATGTGAGTAAACTCGTGTTGTTCCATCCAAATTGCAAGGTTTCACCATTGTCAGTGCCCCATTAAACGAACAACATGAGTACCCCGATAGCTTATATTATATTATATATATATATATTATATATATAATATATATAGAACAACCTTGCTACCTTCATGTAGACTTACATCAAACTTCTCAATGAAAATATTTTCCCAAGGGAAACGTCTATTATCATATGAAGATTGGGGAATCCAAAAGCTTGGAAATGCCTTGTGCAACTTGATCAAATCAAAGGTTTCCAAAGTTGCGTGGATGGATGACAACAATGGTGGGATGAGATTGAGATTAGGTAACTCAAACTTCATTGGTGGCTCAACCCCTTTTTGCTTCAATTCTAAAAATTTCCCAAAAAAATTAATGCATATTAGATTAGGGAATGATAATAGGATAATAATAAGTGAAAAAAACTTCAAGCTCTCACAAACAAACAAAACTTCAGAATTTTTTAGTTATTAAAATTTATATTTTCATTTCCTTCAAAAAAAAAGAGATAAAAATGGCATAGCTAATTTAACTTTAATCTCTTGATGAATGCATTACTTTCCCCTATATTAATATTTTCTTAATTATATGACAACAAAAACTTATGGACTAATTGATTGTTGTCAAATCGAGTTTTAGTAAAGTCTACATATTCAAGTTTATTTTGCAACTAACTAGAGCCAATTCCAATCTTGCATTCCTCACTGAAAATGGAAAACTTCCATCTATCTTGATTTTTTTAAAGTAAATATTATTGCAAAAGGTGGGGGCATATCGATGTGTCTTTCAATTTGTGTGTGTGTGTGTGTAGCTTTATTTAATAGCTTATCAAGCATCCAAATTTAGTCAAGTGAAACAAATACAATGGTACTGGGACTTTAGTTATAGACATAGTGCTCCACAATATTTTAGATCTGTGAGTTTGCCATTTTCAAAAATGGATTGATAATAAAGACTGTTAGGATATTCCGACACATAGGAAATAATTAAGTACAACTTGGTCTAGTGTATAATTAGATAAAACGTCTTTCTTTAGTATGTACTTTTTGTAACTTACAATTTGACGGTCACGATATGTTCTAAACATGAAGTGATCTGACAGTTCATTCTCTTCTCGATATTAGTGACACTTGATCCATGGCTTAACACCTGATTGGTCCATGATCTCTATTTAAATAGTATGGAGAGTCATTTGTAAGGTGACCGTTCATGAGAGAAGCTTATGTAAATTTTCTTTTTTTTTACATTAATAAATTTCCTAAAGTGGCAGCATTGGATTAGGTCGTGCACTGTTTCCCTCTTTAAGGATTTTAACCACGTCAAGCATATGGTTGTATTGATCTATGATATGTTTGTGAGGGGCGTCATTTGGTTTTCTATTTAAAGAACCTACCTTGTAAATTCCTACATGGTATCAGATCTATTTGAGGGTTGTATCCATTGGTGATCTAAATCTAAAGCCGGTACAACTGCATTCATCTGTTGTTTCCTATATCTATTGTTTATGACCACTTTCGGGATGAGAGGATTGCTCTATTGTGTTAGGAGCATCTGTTCCAGTGAGGAACCCCTTTCGTTTCATGCAAAAAGATTTCTGGTAGCCCTAGCTACGTTATTTTTAAGATCTGGAGGTATACAGTTTTTATTTGCAGTTATAGTTATTTATCTCTCTATTTATTTTGGTTTATAGTCCACCATAAAATAAAATAAAAATTATAATCGGATATATATCTTTCATTTCTGCGTATGCATTTTGCCCCATGACTCTGTGCAATCTGTGCAAACCAGAAACAGAAAGAAATGATTTATCTCATGTTTATGTTATTTTTCGTTACGCCTTAGTGTGATGTCGGGAAATCAGAAACATTGAAGAAAACATCTAGTTTCCGAGCAAATCTAACTTTAAGTTGTAAGACTTGGATTACTTTTGTTTTTTCGTTTGGTTTGTGTGGTTGTTTTTTTTGTTTTGTAGGCAAAAAAGGGTTTTTCAAGTAAGCACGCACTCCAAATCTCCTGTGAGCCAAAAAAAAAAAAAAAACCCTTCCTCCTTTCCAAAAGTTACTAACCTCTTAATCTAGCTCACTTGGTCTAAAGTTACTTTATGAGAATAGAGGTCTTGGGTTTAAATCTTTCTTTCTTTTGAGTTACTTTTTCAAAAAACAAATGTAACTTATGTTTTAAAATTATTTTATGTAAAAGTGTTCTCACCCATTATAAAAAGTGAGTCACTTATAATTCTAAAGTCACTTTATCTTTTATTTAAGTTACAATTTAGTGGATAGTTCATAAAGTATCATTTTAAAAGTAATTTTCACTTATTTATAAAAGTGGGTCATATAAAGTAATCTTTTTTAAAAGTGAGCTAATTAGATTAAATTTGGAAAGGAGGGGTTTTTTTTTAATATAACATTATCTTTCACTTTCCAACATTCATGTGGTTCGTCGGCATCTTCAACAACATTTCTTCAAAAAGCCATAACTTATTCATCTGAAAGTCATTTTTAGAGCCGTAATTTTTTAATCAGCCTAATTTTACGAGATCTATCCATTAGAACACTTAGTTTTAGCATCTACAGCTTCATCTTCTTTTAAAATGGAAAGTCCATGCATATTTATTCTTGACAGCACCAACTACTTCCAATGGTTATCCTACATTATGAATTTACTTTAGAATAGCCTCAGGCAAAGAGTCTAAACTGCAAGATGAAGATAAGCAAGCCAAATGGGAAAATAAGAAATATCAAGCACGTGGATTGATAGGGATGTTTATTTCTTCAGACCTTAGATTCCATATCGCAAAAATTGATACCCCCGATGAAGCAATGAAACAAGTCAATAAAGTTTTTGGAATTAAAAATGAAATTAGAGCCCATCAACTCGAAAATGAGTTGCTTACGTTGGACCCCAATAATTTTTCTTCCATTGAAGATGTTTTGTCCAAGTTCAAGACCCTTAGACTTCTCTTGGAAGGTGTTAAGGTTAAGAAAGAAGATGGTAGCCTTGTCTATTCCAATGTCACTAAGTTAAGACCAGTCTACTCTGTGTTTGTTTCCACCTTCCATTCTATTAGAGAAGCCTTTATTTATCAAGGACAAGACTACAAGTCCCCCTCTTTTGATTCATTTTGTGATTCTTTAATAAGAGAGCAAGAAAAACTCTTACATCTTGGTCTTCTTAATACAGGAAACTCTTCTAAGAAAGTCGTAGCAGCCCAGTAGCAACCAAGTTCAAAGGATCCTAAGAAGCAGCATCCTAAAAGGAATGGTCCTAAATCAAACAAGGGTCATAATCAATTTTAGTCTCACATTGAAAAATCAACTCAACAAAATGATAAGGCAACTAAAAACAAAGGGAAGAAGACTGATAGACATTGCAACTTTTGTAATCGTGAAGGCCACTTAGAAACCAAATGCTTTAAGAGGATGGAATCTTTGGAAGTAGCAATAAAGAAGCATGACATCCATTTGGAGCACTCTTCAACTTCAACTTCATCTTCAGGAATAACACTTTCTTCATGTGGTTGTCAAGCATCTCGGTCTGGTTATGCACTAGATGTATCTTCTTCTTCTCATTCTCATGAGTGGCTCGTTGATTTTGGAGCTTCTTATCACATGGCCAAAAACAAAGCCATGTTTTCTTCTTTAAATGAATGTAACACCAAAAATATATATGTTGGTGATGATGGATCTCTTAGTGTTGTAGGGATTGGAACTATTCATCTAGACAATGGTCAATTGAATGATGTATTATGTGTTCCTACCTTATCCTGCAACCTTCTATCTATATATCAGATAACTCATTAAGGTGAAGGTAAAATTGTTGAATTTTCACCTCATGATGTTGTAGTTAAGGACCTAAGAGATCCTAGACGGATTTTAGCTACTGGCATTGTTGATGATTCTACAAGGTTGTATAAGTTTAACAACTTTGGGTCATCAACTCTTCCCTCGATATTTGTTGCTCATAATGATGAAGTAAGAAAACTTTGGCATGAGCGATTTGGTCACCTAAAATATCGCTCCCTTCAAAATCTATGTAAAGAAAATATGGTGACATGTCTTCCTATGGTATCTTGTAGATATGGTGTTTGTTCCGAATGTGTACTCGAAAAACATCATTAGAATAGATTTGAAAAATGTGTCTCTTAGCACGCCTCAACCCCTTTAAAGCTTGTGCATAGTGATTTATGTGGTCCACTTCTAGTTGTTACATTCTCTGGCTACAAGTATTTCTTAACTTTCATTGATGATTTCTCCAAACGCACTTGGGTATACTTCTTAAAACTCAAGAGTGAATTCTTTAACATTTTCTTGGCCTTTAAGGCCTTTGTTGAGAAACAATATGGACATCAAATACATAATCTAAGATATGATAATGGCGAAGAATATGTTAACAACAAATTCATCAATTTTTGCACTGAGCATGGAATTCAATTGTAACATATTGTTCCATATACTCCACAGCAAAAGGTGTAGCTGAAAGGAATATTCGCACCTTAAAGGAAATGGATAATTGTATGCTTCAATCTAAAGGAATTTGTTTTAATTTTTGGGCAGAAGCAATTAACTGTGCAAATTACATAGTAAATCTCACTCCTACTAAGGTTTTAAATAATATCACTCCAGAAGAAGGATGGAGCTCAATTAAACCAAATGTAAGTTACTTTCATGCTTTTGGAGGTGAAGCATGGGCCCATATTCCAGATGAGAAACATAAATCCATAGAATCTAAAAGTGAAAAATGTATTTTTGTTGGATATTCTGAAGATGTCGAAGGACATAGACTTCTTCAACCTAAATCCAAAAATGTTAGCATTAGAAGAGATGTAAAGTTTGCTGAAAATATATCGGCCTACGAGCCTAGTTCGGCTGATGTGCCACCTCTCTCTATCCATTCTACTTATGAAAATATTCCCTCTTCAGATGATGATAGCGAGGATGACAATCCTCCCCCACCTTCTCGAGATCCTCCTTCAACTCCCCAGCTTCTAAAATGGGTCCATGCTACTCGGGATGCAACAGTTGCTCTTGCAAGTGATCCTATAGATCAACATCCTACACGTTCTCAGTTCGATAGAGCCTCTTCTTTACTAGCTCAAGCTTCAACAAATTATGATCTTGACACCTTTGCATAAGCTTTAGGCCATCCAGATTGGGATGCAGCTATGAATGAAGAATATCGTTCACTATTGGAAAATGATACATGGGACCTTATTCCTCTTCCAAAGGGATGAAAACTTGTTATATGCAAATGGGTTTACAGAACCAAGTTTGGACCAGATGGAAAATTTGATAAACATAAAGCTCGTCTTGTCGCTAAGGGTTGATCACATGTTGAAGGCATTGACTATACTAAAACCTTCTCCCTTGCTACCAAAGTGAACTCTGTCCGCCTTGTTCTTTCCCTTGTTGCCTCTTTCAAATGGGAAGTCCATCAGGCAGATGTTAAATCTGCCTTCTTGCATGGGGACTTGCATGAAGAAATCTATATGGAACAACCTCCTGGTTATACAAACAGACTCTAGCCTTGTATGTCGGCTTAAGAAATCCCTTTATGGTCTCAAGCAATCCCCTAGGGCTTGGTATGCCAAAATGGATAGATTTCTTTTAGATATTGCCTTTTCTAGGTGCCATTCTGACAATACTGTCTACACCAAGAAAGTGGGTAAGTCTCTTATCATTCTTGTTCTTTATGTTGATGATCTTATCCTTACTAGTAGTGATCCCAACCTTATAAGCCATGTGAAGTACAGCCTTAAAAAGCATTTTGAAATGACAGACTTATGACACTTGCATTATTTTCTTGGTCTTCAAGTCTTGCAATCCAAAGAAGGTATTTCCCTTTCCCAGTCCAAGTATTCTTGTGATCTTCTACGCCACTTTCACATGGAAGACTGTAAGTCAACCCCTTCTCCCTTTCAGTCTAGAGCCAAACTTTCAGCCACTTGTACTTCCCCTGAAGTTGATGCTACCTTATACCGTCATCTTGTTGGAAAACTTTTTTATCTGACCCATACTCGTCCTGACCTTTCCTTTGTTGTTGGCCTTGTTACTCAGTTTATGTAAAACCCACATGAAAGTCATTGGAAAGAAGCTAAAAGAATACTTCGTTATGTCCGAGGTATAGTTTAGTTTGGGATTCATTACAGTGTAGAAGCATCTCCTCTATTGGTTAGTTTCATTGATTCTGATTGGGCTGGTGACCCTAATGATCGAAAGTATACTGTAAGTTATGTCTTCACTCTTGGTTTTGGACCTACATGGGCTTACAAGAAACAAAGTGTCATTTCTCTTTCTTCAGCAGAAGAAGAATATCGTGGCGCCATTGAAGCTAGTGAGGAAGCCTTGTGGCTTCGTCAGATCTTGTCAAATTTTGGTTTTCAACTACAACATCCAACTACACTTTGGTGTGATAATCAAAGTGTCGTTCAACTATGCAAAGATCCAGTCCAACATCAGCACAGCAAACACATTGAACTACACATGCACTTCATTAGAAAACTCATTCATGACCATGTTCTTGAAGTGAAATATTGTTCAACCGATGATCAAGTTGCAAACATCTTTAAAAAGGCTCTCACAGAGGCAAAGTTTACTAAGCTTCAATTTATGGTTGGAGTTTAGGAAATTGTCACTAAGGGGGGACAGGCTCTAATGCCTCCTTCCTTCTCCTAATGTGTCATCTTTGTACATCCTTCAATCCTATCCCAAGTTGCTCTTAAGGGGGGATGTTGGGATATTCCGACACACAAGAAATAATTAAGTACAACTTGATCTAGTGTATAGTTAGGTAAAGTGTGTTTCTTTAGTATGTATTTTTTGTAACTTACAATTCGACAGTCACGATATGTTCTAGACATGAAGTGATATGACGGTTCATTCTCTCCTCGGTATTACCAACACTTGATATGTGTCTTAACACCCGATTGGTCCATGATCTCTATTTAAAGAGCATGGAGGCTAATTTGTTAGGTGACCATTCATGAGAGAAGCTTATGTAAATTTTCTTTCTTTTACATTAATAAATTGCCTGAAGTGGTCACGTTGGCTCAAGCCATGGACTGTTTCCCTCTTTGAGGGTTTTAACCACGTCAAGAATATTGTTGTGCTGATCTGTGATCTTTTTGTGAGCGATGTCCTTTGGTGTTCTATCTAAGTAACTTACCCTGTAAATTCCTACAAAGATGATGTTGTAAATCGAACCTTATTAATCGATTGATAACATATATTCTTACACCAATAAAAAGTTATCGATGTTAACATAATGAACATATCAACAATGTATGGAAGTTTGATTCCCTCTCTCATGCAAGTATTAGAATATAAGCAATCAAGTGATTTGATGTACAAAATTTCCAAAGAAACTCTTTTGATTTCTTGTAATTTTCATTCGATACCTTAAAATCCTTGGCAGAGAATTCAAAACTGAGATTAATACTTCATTCGATAAAGGAAGTATTCATCGTCATTCATTATTTTGTCGAGGTATGGTGATGTTGAATTCATGAGAGATATCAAGACCCACAAGAAAGTAGCCCTTAGGTTCACATTGAACTGGGGAATTGAGGATGAGATCGGAATTGGCATTAAAGTTTGTGATGTGGATGTTGTCAACGGGTTTATGGGGATCCTTAGTTGGAAGACCAAGTACAAAATTGCATTGATAATGGTGATGATCACAAGGATAATGAAAAGAAAAACTAGGTACAAAATTGCATTGATAATGGTGATGATCACAAGGACAATGAAAAGAAAGACCAAGTACAAAATTGCATTGATAATGGTGATGATCACGAGGTAATAAAAAGAAAGCAAAATGTATAGTACAAGTAGCAAAAATAGGAGCCTCAATGCTTAGGAGGTGACATTGAGTAGTATCTAGGATGCTTTTACAAAGACCATTAGGGATTGAGATTTTTGGATGATACGTGGAAGGTTATAATTGGTTGCATATAAGATACAAGTGGCAAGGTTTGAGAGGTCCTCAACAAATGATGAAAGTCAGTGACCTCAGTTATCCCTCTCCTATTTAACGACAATGCATTTTTTGATATTACCAGGTCCCCCAATGCGAGGTTGACCTGACTATATACATCTCATTATGTAAATTTTAGTTTCCAAAAGTAATACAGTTCACCAAAAAAAAATATCAAATAAATGGAAATTTAATATATAACTAAGATTAATTAACATGATTTATTTTAATTTTAACTTTTAGAAAAATCTAATTTATGATTAAATTACATTAAATTAACCACTTTTTAATTATTTCTTATTTAGTGTTTCTAGAGTTAAAACTTAAATAAAAAAAGGGAAGTTTTAATAATCACAGGCGTATATTTTTGGCCTTTTAATACTTCTTATATCAAAATGGTATTTAAAATTTTATAAATAATTTTTAGTTAGTTTCAAAAGGGAAGCAATTAAACTATTTATTTAATAAAAGAAATAATTTTTTTTTTTTTTTAATTAAAACTTATAAATTTATATGTTAATATATTCAAATAAAATTATATTAATATTTAATATTAAATTTATTATTTTAAAAAAATATATTAATTTTAATCATAAAGAATTTTAAAAACGATTAATTAACCCATTCCAAATATAGATTCAAAACCATTAGAAAAACCATAATTAACTATATTTATAACTCAAATTTTAACTAATTAAGGTGATACAAGGTGATACAAAACTTTTATAAAATAAAATCTATACGAAATTTTCCTTCGCTGTTTGGAATGGTTAACGTTTTGGAAAGGGAAAAGCGTTTTGGAATGCACACTTATAATATGATACAAATAATTACCATTTAACGAGGTACCACGCCTATAGGTCTAATAATAACTAAAACATATGGATGCACATGTTATTGACCATATTTTAATGTTAATGTAAATTATGGGTATATTATATATTGTTTTGAAAAATTATGTATATCATATAAAGTTATTGGAAAAAATATATAGTTAAATGTTTGAAGTGATCTTATATAAAGTTATTGAAAAAAATATATATAGTTAAATGTTTGAAGTGGTCTTAGTGTTTTATAGTTTGGTCCTTTGTTATGTATATGTTTTGGACTTACAAGTTTAAGTTATGTATTTTATATAGTATTCAAAACTATAATTTAAACAATGAAAAATTACACATTGTATTTTGCACTCTAAAAAAAATTGCACCTAAAAAAAGTTGATCCCTCTCAACTCATATTATAATGTTAAATAGTGCTAATTGACATCAAAATTTGTTATGTGTTGATGTAGGATTATTAATGAATATAAGTTTAAAGTGTCATATGCTAGACTTAGGATGGATTCAGTCACTTTCCTTTGAAGATAAGGATAATGAACTCCAGTGGGAAGAATTAAATATGGAATATTTGAGCCAAAGCTACAAACAATGAAATATATAGTCTTTTGGGTGTTACTTAAGCCTTGTTTTTTATTAATTGAAAGAGTCAGATGGTTGTAAGCATGTTCTTTTTTATTCACTCTCTAAAGGAGTAAAGTACTCTTAATATACAACAATTATTTTGAATGATTGAAAATCAAAAGGAATTTTCGTTAGTCCTATTTCATCAATGTGAAAAGGCTTTGAAATTCAAATACGCCACACATCTTTTGGAGGTCTAAGAAATTTCAAAGTTGAAAGATCCTCCAAACTCTGAACTCTACTAGGTTGCATTAAATTTGAGGCCTAAATATTTAGAGCATTTAGGAAATAAATAAGGGTGTCATGCAAGTTTTTGAACAATTCAATGACTTTCAAACCCTTGATTTCCCAACGAGTCCTACCTATTTCAAGATCAGTACATTTGGAGGATATTTAAGAAAGAAAAAAAACATTGGTGTTCAATTATCATGATATGGCAAGTTCACCCTTACCAATCTGAGAGAGCTTATGATCATTGTGGACAACATACAACATTTAAATCATAGTCCTTTGACTAAGCAGTTGTGGGTTAAGGATATCTATTTTGTAAAAGTCACCCAGGACTTACACTTGGCCCTAACCATTATCACAAGTACAAGTCTATGACAAACACAAACAAAAATATGGTTTGACAAACTTGAACCCTAGTGAGGACAATCTCAACACCCCACTTTCATCAACCTAACAAGCCACCTTTAATGAAAAAAGACTCTTTGAACTTCTAAAAACTAAATGGGTCCCACTCAAACAAAGGTTGATGCATTCAAAGTAAATCCATAGAGTTAAAAGGCCCTCAAAACTATGAATGGGTCCCACCCATTCCAAGATCACAAAATGAAAGGAAATTCAAACACCTTACACAACTACAACTTTGAATGAGTACCATAATTTTGGAGATGAGGGTGCTTGAAGGGAAATGAAAGCATTAGAAATCTCTAAATTGCAGATTTTGGCTACATCCCATGTACTTAGTAAGACGATACTTTGAAGAGAACATAATGAGAAAAAACAACCTCTCATCCTTTAAGCATTGAAAAAAGCCACCCATTCGAAATTTTTAAACATTTAAGACAAAATGAAAATTTTATTTCTCTAAACAACATTATCTCTTTCACTAAGTTCTAAATGCTTTAATTATAATTAAATCTCATCTAATTATAAGTCAAAGCTTTCAAAAGAAAATCTTTTAAGTATTGATTCCTCCTTCAAAATGCATTGTATTGAACACTAGTTATACTTATGAGGGTTGACTAATTAACACCAAAAGTCAAAATATTAAAAGGAGATTAATAAGTTGGAAACCATTTAAACATTAGTGCTTTTATTAAAACCCTCTCACCAATAGAAAAGCTAAAACATTTTAGTTGAATCCACTCTTAGAAGTTGAATTTTCCTCTTGAACCCTTCGAATTAGATCAAGGGTAAACTCACGCCATACCCTTTCAAAGTTCCTTGTGGAAAGGAGGGGATCAATTATTAAAAGAGACCTTTCCCATGCGAGAGGTCCATGCCCTCCTTGAATTGTCCAACTGATTTAAAATGAGATTTGCATGGATGGATTTATCAAGTTTATAAACCCTAGTTTAAAAAGACTTTTATATATCCATTTATTATAAAATATTCATTCTAAAATTTAAGTATAATAAAAATATGGAGTATCTCGAGTATTTTGAAATTTAACTCTGAAAACAGATTGAATAATGCATTTTGGATATCTTATCCAAGATAAAGATGTTTAAAATCGAAGTTGTCTACGAAGGTGGAAGAATTCCCTGAACTGGAA